>JAWNLH010000205.1:0-25163 GCA_035042485.1 Drosophila cyrtoloma | reverse complement strand
AGACGGACAACCATGTGATTCTTGAGCAGTTAGTGCTTATATCAGCGGACACATATAGAGAATCGACACGGAATCAATCAAAGAGCAATTGATAATTATTAAATTACCCATTAAATAAATTCTTTAGTTTCATTCACTTATCATTGATTAATTATATAAAATGAGGCTAGTTTATATTCAAATTTCAAATCAGAATTAAATAACACTGGTCTCCACTAAATATTTATTCAAAATCCATATTTTTAACATAAGAATTTTCCCTTTAATTATCGATAATAGTTAAAACTATGATGGCCCCGTTAATATAGCATCAATTACTTTTCAAAAATTTTTTTTGATCAATCCTTTAGAGATATTAAAAAAAAAATTCACTGTGAATCTATTTAAGAGATAGTAATAGTCTTATTAAAAACCACACAAATTTGGTTTCAAAATTGTAGTTCTATTCGATAAGCATCTCAAGGTTAGGGATCCTGTGAAATATTTTCGATCGTACTCATTGTAAAAGTGCACATTCAATAGCGTAAATCTTCATTGATGAGGCATTGGGTGATCTATCAAAGAAGTCTGTTTTGACAAATCTATAAATTTTAACTCATATAATTAGCGGAGAAGACATGTTTGCAATTATTATTGTCGTAGACGAAGTCAGTATTTAAAGAAGACATATTTATTAAAGGGTTTTTCGTATATATATCTTTGTCGTAGACGAAGTCGGTATTTAAAGAAGACATATTTATGTGTTCATCAGCCAATCATATACTTATTAGTTTTAATAAGGAGAACTATTGAACAACTTTAATATGTATTGGATAATTGTAAAGGGTTAGCTAAACTAATTGGTTAGTGATGAATTATCATTAACACCTTTACGACAATCTTAATTAACCAATCATATACTTAATAGTTCTAGTAAGGAGATATATTGAAATACTTCAATATATGTTGGTCAATTGTAAAGGGGATGATAAACTAATTGGTTAGTGACGAATTGTCGTTAGCCCCTTTACGACAATTATATTTAGAAATAGGATTATTATTGATGGCTAGATTCATGATTATTTTCTAGATGTAAGCTATTTTATTGTAAAATATCATGTCTGGTTAGAACGGTGAGATCTGAATAAAATAATGTCTTTCAAGTTTGTTAAAAGATAATGAAAGTCCTGTTAGATGTGCAATTTAATATCAAATGAACCGATTTGAATTTTGATAGAAGGAGAAGGCATCCAGATCTTCTTTTTTAACTATTCAAAGTAATCATTTGTAATTCTTTGAGTAATAAAGATTTCGAAAAGTATTATTTTTTCAAATAAAAGATTACAAATCATCTCTCGATTAAAGATTTATATTGTGTAAAACAATGGAAAGCTAGTATAAAAGTACAGATACTGAGCTAAAAGAGTGGGATTTGGATTTGTTCAAGTTGCTAAAGCCATGAAAGATACAAGATGATAAAATTGAATAAAAAAAGGAAAATTAATAATTTTTTTTCAAAATATCTAGTAAATTCTGTTTTTATAAATCTACCACGATCATTTGAATTATCAGGGGAAATTATGAATCTCTAGAAATGCTTTCATTGATCGTGCGGAGTCTTTTCAAGATTACTGATACCAATTTCTGACACAACAAAAATATCCAAAAGCTAACAGCGAAGATTAAAGAATTTACATTTTTTTAACGGTTTACATTTTTTTGAGCAATTAACAAAATTTTAACCATGTTTGTCAGATCTGAGCTACAAGATTATGTAGAAATCCGAGCAGCTTGTAAAAATAAAGAACAAGAAGTGTTTAACCTATTGAATAAAAAATATAGAAACAGAATGATTGATGATCTTGGACTTTTTCTCTTTGCTGATTCAATAACTGAAATTCTCGAATATGAAATACAAGGCAATGTTTTAATTTGCAATGCAAAGTTCTCTGGAATTTTTCTCAGATTTGTATACGATGAAATCTGTATGGGAAAAATTCAAAAGTTTTCAGATGATAAAATAATTGTAACCGACTCTTTATTTCAAAATTACGAATGTGTAAGTAGGGACTTATTTGAAGATTGCGAATATGAAGTTGAAGGAAGCCGGGGTTGTTGGATTTGGAATTTCAAAGGAAACAAATTGGTATTCAAAATTGGAGATCAAGTAATGTTTAGAATAAAAGGATTGAAACCTGATCAAAAAACAGTGAGTATTTTAATGAATGAAGCAGGATTGGGGCCATCCGAATGGTGGGAATAAAATAATTAAATTACACATCATAAGAAAGTTAATTAAGTTTTAATATTTGTTTACCGATCATAAATATTAAATTTTGATAGATTATTAAAAATATGAGTTTATTATCTAGCAGTACGTGGTTATATGGAGTATCAAACCATCAATTATGGTTTTTTGCAAATACTTTTGTTGCTTTCAATAGTACGATTTAAATCTCTCATGGATATTGCCTGGGTTTATGTTAAACTCAAGCGTGTGATTGCATACACATAAACTATTTTGATGCAATATGTATGGGCTCTTGTGTGATTACTTTTTAATATACATCGTATGTTAAAAATCTGGAAATGTAAATAAATCTATTAGCTGTTGAATTTGGCAGAATCTGTTGTGAGACGAATGATTGTAGCCTTTTCGTGGTTGCCAGGTTAAGTAACACACTTATGTGTGTGAAACTAATAACAGTTTATATTAGAACGTCACGTCACATCACAGCAGACTCATAAAAACAAAAACCCGAAAAAAGGTGAGGGGGGCCGGATGGTATACATGCGCATGCGTGTGTGTGTATGTGTGTGCGGGAGCAGCATGGATAAAAAAGGGCTTGCCCGAAGCTCGAAAGAGTGGGCTTAGGATTTGCTCTAAGTGCCCAGGACCTCAGTAGGAGGTTTAAAATTTCCTCCTATAGAGGCACGGGCGCTTCTAGTTGTTTCGTTTTTTTTCTCGGAGTCATATTTCCTTTGGTAAGTCACACTGAAGAATCTTTAATGGAGGAAAGTTCATGATCACAGACCCTAAACAACCTTTCGTGGAGTTGTTTGCTTTTGATGTTGGTCATTAGGAATTTAATCTGTGATTCATAAAGAGATTTTCCAATTATTAAATATAAAGAAATAAAATTGCTGGATATTTTGTACAGAATTTTCCATTAAATTGCTTTTTATAAAAATTTTACAATAAAGGGAAATGAAAAGTATCAAAGGGCCAAGAAGCGCTTTAACTGACTTTATCGAGAGTGAAGGAATAAAAATAACTAACAAAAGACCAAAAAACGATGAAGTCATTCAAATTATAAAAAAGAAGAGAATAACACCGAAGAGAATTAAATTAGAAAAACCAATTGAGTTAGTGAATCAACTATCAAAAGAAGAAATAGAACTTGAAAAGGTGCTTCAAAATCTGATTCAAGATTTCGATAATAATGATTTAGATGATGCAACAATAAAATGCATTGCAATATATTTAAGTAGAAATAGATTAATGAGCAATGCTTGGTTTGACAAATTGAAAAATAAAGCAACAACATCCTTGTTTGTGTTCGATTGTTCAATGATTACCAACGAGGAATTTATTGATTTCAAACAGCTCAAATTGTTGTCACTTCATCAATGTGGACAATTAACTGAAATATTTATCAATAATATATTAAAAAAAATGAAAAATCTTAAAGAATTGAGTTTAAACGGTGCATACTTAATTGAAAACCTTGAAATCCCAAAATCACTGACTAAAATAGACTTGAAAAATTGCAGCAGGTTAACTGATGCCTTTATAGAACGATTGAATTTAAAATTCAAACGTTTGGAAGAACTTAAACTTTCAATGTGTTACCGATTAACATCAAAAGCCATACTAAAGGTTAAGGTCGACAAATTATATGTATGTGAGACATTAGTTTCAGAGGTCTTTATTGACAATCCTGATGTAAAGGAATTGAGCATTAAAATGTGCCCGAATATAAACAGGCTCCCATCCTTTAGTTGCATAAGATATCTAGATATGGATGGTATTGTGACTATTCAAGATTTAAATTTGCCAATCACGATAGAACACTTGAGTATTTCAAGATGTGTAAATTTAAAAAACTATTTTTATCCAAATTTAATATATTTGAATATTTCTCATTGTTCCATTGATATTCCAGAAGAAATATTTAATTGTAAAAAATTATCAACTCTGAATGTTTCTTGGAATCAGAAATTTGATGATTCGATTTTTATCAAAATTTTACAGAATTTAAAACTTTCAAAATTGCTTGTTTTTGGTTGCTTTTCATTAACCAAAGAGAGTTGCAGATTTAAGCATTCTTCAGGCTTGAAATGCGAAGTTATTGGGAATCCCTCAGAAACGATATTTCAAATTGAAGAGTTCTAAAACGGATTAAAATGTACATATTTGAAGTAGGATCTTGCTCTCATGATTAAATTTTTAATTTTTTTTCTGAATTATTTTTCAAATGTAGAGACAATCTTGGGAAGTTCAATAATATGTCTTCAAAATATATTAGTCTACCATGATAAATTATTTATTTTCATGGGAATTTGATGATGAAAATATGTATAAGGTAATAATTCAAATATTTATTTAAAGTTATTCATTAGTATAAAATCATCTAATTTTTAAGAAACTATGTTTGGTTTTGGTCTTTTGCTCTGAGATTGATTTTATTCTTGTACATTATTGTAGAGAGAAAATTATCGCTCGAATGCTATTTTATCTGATCCCCTGTTTTTATCCCTGGATACACCAAATTAAATTGATTAATCAGTAAATGTAATTTTTAGCGTCGTAACAAGCTCTTTGAGCATTTCTTACTTCAATAGTAAAATTCTGCAAGCCAATAGTATGTTTTTAAGATGATCAGTCAAATGAATCCAATCAAATTCAACGATACTAGAGAATTGGTATCAGTATAATTATCTAAGTATATTACATTAACACATATTTAATTAAATTTTCAATTACCAATTGATAAAGAAGAAAATAATTGTTTCCATGTGGTTGTTATTTGCCATATAATACAGCCACAATAAAGATTATTAGCACAATTATGAAATCAACACACTCTTTGAGTCGAATTTCAGAAGAATAATCTCTAAAATCTATTTTTAATGTCTCACTTAGTCAAGAATTTCAGTTGCCTCTGCAATTCTCAGCTTTTTCCTAAACTGATGGTATTTTAGTCTCCAAAAGTCAATGACTTCTAAATAAATTTGTATTCCAAACTTATATGCTCTTATCCAATATTTGACTGTAATATGAATCATAAAAGTGTTCAACTATGAAGTCTTTCGAATGTTCTTAAAAATCGAGAGGTCAATTGGAACAATAGATTTACAAAGTCTTATTGTGATTCCTATCTTATACATAATTTTTGCTTCAACGTTCCATCTATGCCATGCTGATAGCTGTATCAATTACATCTTCATAAGAATTTAACAGAAAAATGTGCATTCCGGTTATTAATTTGTCTAAAATCTAAAGAGATTAATTGAATCTTTTGTTACAAGTCCGAACATACATTACTAAGAAGAGAAAACAAAGATCATTTTTGTGCAGTTTCGTAACATAATATGTTTTCATAGTGTCGAAGCTTTGAAGCGCAAAGCCAGCGTATTTATATGATATTGTATTTTCTCGCTTCAAAACGCAAGAATATCCAAATAGATGCATATGAAATGGGCATGAACCCGTTGCACTATGAGTATAAGCCTTAGATTTCCTTTGGTTCTTAAAATAAATGGTGGCTTTATTAGACATCTAAGCATATCTGGATAAGTGAAAGTGAAAAAAAATCAACCCTGTTCTGTTTCTCGTAGAACCCATTAACCTGTATATAAGGTTTTTTAGTTCAAGATCTTCATTGGGTGTCATTTCCACTCACTAGTGTTAAAGTGTTTGATCGAACTGCATATTTATTCCTAGTTATCAAAGAATGGCAGGATATGATTGTATCAGGCTGTCAGCAAAGCCAGGCTTTGTCCAAACTTAGAGTGGTCCGTCAAACCCTGTAATTAATCAGTTCTATGATAATGTTTTACAGGCATTTCATTAACTATAGATATTTGATGAAAATAAAATTGGTCTTTTTTTAATTGATATGGACTTCCAAGGAAAACCTTTACGAAGTAATGACACTTACAGATCAGCCGTAGGTATTTGAGCTTTGGTTATTACATATTCAGTTTTCTCTGAGATACTTCCAAATATCTTTCTCAAGTCAGTGATTCTTTTATATGTATTTGATGAATACTTATATGATTTTCATGAAAACACTATGCTTATTTTAATCTCGGATATTCAGAAAGATTCAAATGAAAAAGTTATAATTATTGAACTGGTCAGTTTTCGAGCCTGAAATCCATCGGTCTCTATTATTTCTTCAACAAATCGATCCATGGTGCTATTATATTAATCTTGCTTAGACTTTTCATCGATAGCGTACCTAATTATTATCTAAAATAACGAAAAGATAAAATATTAATCAATAGCATGTGTGATAAATAGAGTTATGAAGTTATAAATCTCAAGACATGTCAATATGAATATAAGGACAATATGATCGATCAAAACATTTAAGCAACTTTCATGCTCTTAGTTACAAAGTAGATTTAAGATCTGAGAAAAATATAAACATATCTTTGAAATGAATTTCTAATAATCTTCGTGTTTAAATGTATCAGTTGTATATTTTAGTTGGCATCCTATGTTTTTGCTAGTTTTCATGATCTAACACATTATTGATAGATTACATTTACCGGAAGCCCATGTCGACGCTCGAAAACACCAAAAACAATTTGGTTGAGAAACTTTCATTCATCAAGAATCAGAAAGAAATAATAAAAGAAAATTACTATAAAATTTCCGAAGATCTGAAGGAAAAAATTTACTTCTATAATCAGTTAGTTGAAACTTTGAATTCGGTTAAGGGAGAGTTCAAAGAGAAATCTATTAAACTAGAAAAACTCAAGAAAATAGTAAAGGAATACAAGAAAACACAACGAGAAGAATTAATCAAACACTATAAAATGGAAATTAACAATATTATAAAAAATATTAATTCGATCAATTTCGATTTTAACATTAAAATTTTCAAAAATTTCGACCTATTAAAATCAAGAAATACAACGAAATTTCCAATACTAACCACTAAATTACAAGAACGTATTTCGAATAGGAGAATTGAATTGAAAGATAAAATAACTAGCCACATCAAGAAATTAAAAGATGAGCCGTCAAAACTGAATGATTTAATATTTTACATTAATTTTTTATACAGATATGAACAATATTTTTCAGAGAATATTTTTATAGATTTTATTTATTATATGATTGAATCTTCATTTATGTATCATTTCTCAAGCGAGAGAAGCTCAAATAGAATAGATGAACCTGAATGGATGTTTGATTTCTTGTTGCAAAAATACAATGATTTTCTTCCTTTATTTGATATTTATTGTGAAGTTAATCCAATAGGTTATGGTCTCGTTATCTCTAAAACTCAGAAATTAGTGTATTTAAAAACAAAAGAACTTTTAAAAACCAAGAGTGATCAAAAGCGCAATTTGATATTAAATTTTGCTTCAAAATTCAAAGAGTTTTCCCAAAAAATATTCTCCAATTTTAATTACAAAATTGATATTTCTGACGTTTCATATTTGCTTTCAAAAACCAATCATGAATATATTGAGAATGAGATAGAAAGGATTCATGAGTTAAATTATTTGCAATGGTTTGATGAATACAAGAAGCTATCCAAATCATGTATCTTTTATTTTGCTAATTATAATGATTTTGATACGGAGTTCTGTGTCGACAACTTTATAAAGTCTATAATCCATCATTCTAGACTTTTTTAGAAAATCTTAGATTTGTTAGACGGGATGAAATCAAAGTACCATGCTTCGTATTCTCCAGATACGAAGAATTAAAGGATTTTATGACAGATTTGATCAACGAAATGATGCTGTCCTCATCAATTTCTCTTGATTTTATTTCTAATCCATTAAAAATAATTTCAGAATTTAACCTTGAAGTTATTAAATTAATAAGGAAACTTGTAAATAACGACATTGAAGTTGCATTTAGAAAAATTCAATATTTTAATTTTGCATCCCAAGAAAATAAAAGACTGTTTGTAGTCAGCTTAGATAGATTTTGAAAGGATTATGATAATTTTATTTATCAGGATTTCATTTTAAAATATTTTTCTGAAAAAGTTGATTATTTGCTTTCAGAAAATATTTTATTGAAAATTAAGCTCAGTTCAGACGAATATCTTGAATTCTTAGATTTTTTCAAAAGCCTACAAGATTTATTAGTTTATAAGGAAGAAAAGACAGTTTGGAGGTCTGAAAGAATTGTTAAATGTGTTCAAGCTATATTTGAAAATAAAAAATTGAAAGACAATGATTTTCTAGAAGTTTATCGGTTATATAAAAAATGGATGATATAAATATTAATGTAGTGATATTAAATAAATATATTTGAAATAATAAATTCATTTACTTCCATGCTTTTTTATCTAAGTGCAAATATTTACGTTGGTGAAGAACATAAAAATTTGTTGGACAGTTATCTCATGAACATATAAGATTTAATATTGATTTTTTCTGATTAAATTTAACGTAGTCATAAATACAAATCTGAAAAAAGGAATTAACAATTAATTATCTAGTATAAGAATGATGGATTTAAAGAGTTATCAATAAATTAGACGATTAATTGTTTAGTGCATGAATGATAGATGGATCTTGCTTAAACAATTATCAGGTTCATTATGGAAAGGTTTGGAAATAAAAATTAATCTTCAGATTGAGCATACATTTCAACTCTTATCTTTAACAGTCAAAGCCTGCCAGGACATGATCTTGTTGGCTTCTCATATAAGGCAGTGATATGGCTCAAATCAATTAGACTTTGAGAAAGAAGATTGTTTATTAAGTATTTATTCTTTCCTTGATTTCATAACTATAAATATAAAGTCAATTGCTCTGAACCCTCATGGCAGCTATCAATAGTTCTAATTGTGGCGATGAAGGTGGAGATTTTCATAAAAAAGTGGATGATTTTTGTTCCAAGGTTTCTCTACTTTAGAAATCCACCGATACCGAGTTTTTAGACACAATATAAGAATTCATTGAGCCTCGTAAAAATATTTGTAAAATTATTTCCTTTTATGATCTGATTATTTCATCTAATACATATTTGAATTCTTTGAATGAACAACTGAAAATGGATAGTGCCAATTCAGACAACCAAAATAGCAATACAGCCTTGGAAATAAGCGATTTAGAGAATTTAAATTTTGTAGGCACAATTGAAAATCTGAATGAAAAATCGAATTCATTCGACGAATTTCACAATGTAAAAATTTGTGAACAAACCATGAAAAGGATCCAGGGAATGCAAACTGAAATTACTAAATTCAATCCAAAAGTTATTTTGAAAGGCCTTGAACGTCTTCCTAAAATAATAGATAAAATAGATAAATATTCAAAGTTTTTAATAAAACAAGATCTTACAAATGAATATCTGAAGAAATACAATGAAATAGTTTTAGAAAGAATGGGAATTTCAGCTCTTTCTAACAACTTTATTATTATTTTAAATAGAACTAAAAATCTATCCAAACATTTTCGATTGGTGGATGATTTCAATAGGGCCTTGCTTGGTTCAAAAACAGCCAAGGCAATTACAAATGGAATGATAAAATTTATGATTTTGGAATTAAATAAAATATTTGGCAGTGTTCTTGACAAAATCAGAATAGAAAACAAACCAGATCAAATCAAATTTCTAATACAGCTTTATTCCAGATTGAAACACGACGACGATTTTGTTCCTGAAATAGAAGAACTTTTTGTTTTCAAGAAAGAAATCTTAGCCTTAATTTTCAACTGTTTTATTCAATTCTTTTCAGAGTTGGATTCTTCTGTGATCAATAAAAAATACGAAACACAGGAAATTTGCCAAACGTTGTTGGAGATTTTAGTACTTTTTGAGGAAAATAAGGATGTTAAAAGAGCCTGGGTCACTGATTTCGGTTCTTCTTTTGGCATCCACGATGTAGAGAATTTAAATCAAAACTTAATCGACAAAACTGTTTCAAAAGTACTTGAATTGGGAAGAGCGCTTGAACCTGAGAAAAGTGACATCTATTACTGGAATAATATTGCGATTTTCAAGCATTTGGTTAGACAAGTTTGCGGTGACAGAATAAAAGATGTAATTTACAAGAACTCAGAAATAGTCATAGGAGTTTGGAGAATTAATATAGGAACGTTTAAGAACAACAATTTTGATTCACTTCTGATGGGGTCATTGAATAATTGCAAATTATCAATTTCGACTGAAGATGAAAGAATTGGCATTATTGATAAAATCAAAACAATCGTTCAAGATTCATTATTTCAAAATAACTCTCAAACAGATTATGACCATTTTAGAGAGAAAATTGAGAGGCTCTATTGCCCCTCTAGTTAGTTTTTTCACTGTGATTTATTATTTCATTTTTCTACCCGAAAACAAATACTTTTTCTTTAAAATGTATGTATTCTCTTATGTGGATACTTTAATATCATTTGAATATCCCATAAATAAATTGTCATATCTATTCAAACTAATTTATTAACAGCCATATATTAGTTCACAATCCTAACATTTGTTCATTTACCCTAGGAAATAGAATCAAATAAAAAATTCTTATTCTGTTCTTATCCCACTATACAGAAATGAGAAATAAATTATTTAATGGGGAATCTAATAGCTATTCTTTGATTGATTTTCTTATCTATACCCGTTGATCTAAGCACTAACTGCTCAAGACTCACATGGTTTTCCGTCTCTTCGATGCCCCGAGTCTTCTTGAGTACAATAGACTGAATGTATGCATCGATACTTGTTGTGATATTTTGTTACTAGCTCATTACGTATGGAATTGCATTCACTTTGCATTTGTAAATCAATGATACTCGTTTGCTATTAAATCAGAAATGACATAATAAATAAGTATATATATTTATTAATAGCTCTTCTGGAAATGAATAAGACCAAATCTGCTACCAATAGCAAAGTTTCAAATCAGATGCTACGCCTTTAGAAGGTAAAGAGAGTTACAAGTATCTGGAAATTATTGAGACAGCTAGTAGCACAATATCCAAAGATTCCTTTGAAAAAGTAAGAAGTAAAATTTTAAAAAGAATCAAGAATTTGTGGTGAAAGCAAGCTGAATGCAAAGAATTTATTCAAAGCGATAAATGAGCATGCAGTGTCTGTGATTAACTACCATGTAGGAGTACTAAAGCTTGAACCGGAAGAATATGTCAAACTCGATGAATCCATTAGGAAAGTACTAATGGAATACAAAGTCCAATTGCAGCCAGCAAACAAACAAAGGCTGTATTTGCCAAGAGAATTGATGGGAAGAGTAATGTCCTTATGAATCACAGATTAAATCCTTAATGACCAACATTAAAAGCAAACAACTCCACGAAAGGTTGTTTAGGGTCTGTGATCATGAACTTGCCTCCATTAAAGACTCTTCAGTATGGCTTACCAAAGGAAATATGAAGCCAAGAGATGAAATCACTTTAATGGAGGAAAGTTCAGGATAGAAATATATTCTCTGGAGAAAAGGTCAAGTGCACACATTGCAAAGCATTACCAAATACAGTAGATCATCTCACTACTAAATGCGATCGTATTCTAGGTCATGATTACATGAGAAGGCATAATGAAGTATTAAGATGCATACATTTATCACTGTGTAGAAGATTCGGAATTAAGAAGACAAGAAAATTGAAATTCCATTCCGTTCAAGAAGTTGTAACAAATGAAAATGTCGAGATTCGAGTAGATACAAGAATTAAGACTGACATTAAAATACAACATGATAGACCAGATATCTTCTTACATGATAAAAAGAAAAATGAAATCACTCTGATCGAGGTTGGAATTACCAATCTTGACCTATTAACTCAAGTTGAAAATGAAAAAACTAGAAAATATGATTTAATAGCAAATGAGTTATCATTGATTTACAAGTGCAAAGTGAATATAATTTCATATGTAATGAGCTAGTAACGAACAAGTATAATAAAGAGATAGGAATTGAGTTAAAAGTCGAAGCTTACATCCAGTCTATTGTACTCAAGAAAACTCTGGAGTCTATTTCATTTGAAAAAACGACGGGCATCAAAGAGGCGGACAACCTTGTAAGTCTTGAGAAGTTAGTGCACAGATCATCGGGTGTAGATAAGAGATTTGACACGGAATCAATCAAAGAGTAACTATTAGATTGCCCATTAAATAAATCCTTTTATATTGATAGTCCTTGTCTTTTTTATTGGCTATATTTTATCTTATGGCATCTTAAAGTTATAAAAATATTTGATTGAGAGGCCAAATAACTATAGCTAAATGAATATGTATGATTATTGCAAACAGCTCAAATTTACTGTCATTTTTGGCTTGCTGAGATCAACAAATGTAAAAAAGGCTTTAAAATAATGTATGGATTAAAGGGTTATTTAGAACACCTAAGGCTCTGAATGGGATTAAAACTTTCACGTGAGGATATAAATGCTTCTCATTTAATAAATTTCTGGTTTTCGTGTAATTTTACAAGAAGAATTTATTATTAAGTTGAGAAGTACAGAATAGTAGGCTTGGGATTACGAAAAGAATCTTGAATATCCCTGATTTCCCATTCTATGATCACAATATTAATATGAGTTAGAATTCAAATTTATAGTAATGGATTTATATATACCGTCAATTAAGAAATTTACAATGAAAAAGGCCGATACATTAAATAAATTACTGTTTAAATAAAATATCTTCATGAGTTTTACATTCTAGAATAAGTGAAAGTGTAATTTATTTAGTGAATAATTAGACAATTTATCATTTTTAATTGAGTAGCCGCTAGATCAGTATCTTCGACGCTTTCTAATAAACCCTCGATTGCATGCTTGTTCTCTTCCTCTAAACCTCGTCTTCTTTCAAATGAAATACAAACTATTGTCTTCATGAGTACATGATCTGGATGAATGCCTCAGATTTTGGCTGAAGCCAATTTCTTTATATGTTTTTTTGATATTTCGTTACTAACCCAGCTCAGGTGATCACATATCACATTATTTTCACTCTAAACATCTGGATAAATGATATCTCTTTGGATATTAAATCCTTTTTTTTCAGAATAAATGAATAATATTCCTTTAATTCTAGTTTCTTTCAGTTAAATTTCCGATATTTTTCTATTTCTTTTTAAAAGATTTGATGCACATGCAAAGAATTTATCTTCCCGGAGAAGACATCTGCTATGCAGAAGGCCAAATCAAAGGACATGGCACCGAGATTTGCGATTCAAAAATAGTATCAACTTATTTTGGCGAAGTAAAGCAAATAAATAAGCTTATAACTGTGAATCCTTTCTTTCCCCAAAGATATGTCCCAGAAATTGGTGATGTTATTGTTGGAAGAATTATCCAGATATATAACAAAAAATGGAAATTGAAAACTAACAGTAAAAATGACACGAATCTAGCTCTTAGTGCCATCAATCTTCCTGGAGTGATGCAGAGACGGAAGTTGGAAAGTGATGAAATAAACATGCACAATTTTTTTGAAATCAACGATTTGATTGTCTGTGAAGTACAAAAAGTTAGTAAAAGTGGGACGGCAGCTTTACATACAAGGAGTGACAAATATGGAAAATTATTAAATGGAATATTTATTTCGGTTCCTCACATGTTATTAAAGCAAATGAAGCAAAGATTTATCCAAAATGAAGATATAGAAATAGTAGTCGGTGCTAATGGGTATATATGGATTTCTGTTACAGAAGATACGACAGAGAATTATAAAATAGCTTCAAGTATTTATCGTGAAATTTCAGAATTGTCGCATTCAAGACAATCCATTGATATTGAGGAAATATTAAATAAACAGAGAAAATAAGTGATGTGTCATAGCAAACAAATCTGTCATATTTGAGGCATTTATTAAATTATGGCTTTGATAATTTTTTCACTTATTTCGATATCAATGTTAATGTTTCAGAAGAATTTTATCATATTCTCTTATGTTTATAGCTTCGTATACAATTATCAGTTTAGCCTTAGATATGTCACGCGAAATCATCAAATGGCCAGGGTTTTGATAAGTAATAATGTGCATTCGCTAAATATTAAATTAATTTAAACAAAGATCATATACGTACATACTATTGATTTATTTATGTAGTTCCATGCGTGACTATTTGGATATCTTGTGCTTTTTTTATAAATCTTTACACAAGATTTAATCTAATCAAACTCGAATATTTGAATAGAAAGGATTTATTTAATGGGTAATCTAATAATTATCAAGCACTCTTTGATTTATTCCGTGTCATGTCTCTTGTCTACACCCGATGATCTGTGCACTAAGTTCTCAAGACTCACATGGTTGTCCGCCTCTTCGATACTTCCGTCGTCTTTCAAATTAAATAGACTCCAGTGTCTTCTTGAGTACAATAGACTAGATTTACGCTTCGACTTTTAATTCAATTTCTATCTCTTTACTATACTTGTTGTGGTATTTCATTACAAGCCCTTCACAGGCCATTGAATGATATTTCAAATATATATTTCGTCAATTTAAATAAAATTATTAATGAGATAAGTAATTAAGAGATTATTCACGATTTAAATTCGAATAGGAAAAAAATTTTTTTTCACTATGTTTCATAGCTACTGACTGTTTGTTTGAAATCTTTTTGTGACATGGGTTGATAAAAATTCCAGCAAGATAGGATCAGAAAAGTACTAGACGGATCATTCTTAATTCAGGAATCGATCGTCTGTATACTGGCCTCCATCAATAACTAGATGCAAGTATATGTTCTATACCCAGAGTGGTCTGATATTTTGGCCATATATAAGATAAGTAAATGTTTGTTTTAACTACACTCAATTTTAAAACCAAGTGTTACACAGCATTCCTAAGTGTCGCGAACATCATCTCTTGCACATGGTGACTTCAGTCCTACTTGTTTTAATCTGAAAAATTTTTACAGATTAATTGAAAGCCAATCAAACTCATAATAGAAAACTTAAGTTTTTGCACTAAAAGGTGCATATTATATCTCAAGATAGTATTATAGATTTTCTTTCTTGCTTGATTTCGTTGTGATTTTGGACATGAAGTGAATTTCAATAATTCAAGGTATCTTTAAAATAATCATTTAACGTCTTCTTCCCGGACCTATATAATAACGATGATAATTATATTTCTTATAAACAAGAAGTTATGATAATTAAATTTGATCAATTAATTCGAGTAGTAAATTATAAAGTTAGAAAGTATGATTTATTAAAAAAACGAATCATCTTTCATTTATAAGTGTAAAGTGCACATTATTCTATATGAAGTGGTTAGTGATGATTTTCCACAGAAGAGATAATGAAAAGGTGTGATTATAATCAAAACCCAAATATACATTCGACTATTGTACTTAAGAAGGCCATTAAACATGTTAGTTTTGTCGAATTGTACATGGAATTCTTGGGAAATAGAAGACAAAATATATTTAACAAATTCCGTATTTATATCTTATTGGTTGCTTTCATAATTCTAGGCTTTATATTGGCTTATTGAGCTGTCAGTCATTTAACTTTTAGAAAAAACGAAATTTACTAACTAGGAGTGCTTGTGTCTCTAGAGGAAAATTTAAAACTCCTAACGAGGTCTTGAATACTCAATGCAAATCCAAAGCCTGCTTTTTTTGACAAGCCCTTTTTTGCATGTCCATGCTGCTCCCGCATATGCCACCATCACCACCTCCACCTCCCCTTTTCGGCTATTTTTTATGAAGAGGCTATGACGCTCTGGTATAAACTGTTATTGGTTTCACACACATAAGCGTAATTCTTATTTGTACGATCACGAAAGGCTACAGTCATTCGTTTCACAACAGATTTTGTTCAGCAATCAGAAAAATGAACTAATGATGTTCTAAACACATATTACAACAAAATCTATCTATTTTATTTGAAAGAGTACCTGGCATCGAAGAAAGGAAAAAGAAAGAAGAGATCGAAAAGGTAGTAGATAGGATATTCGGAAATATTGAAGAAGTTAATTTAAACACTGCCAGTAAAACTATTAAAATTGAACGCATCCATGAAATAGATAACTCTTTATTTACAAAAAATGAAAGAGTGATTTTTTCAATCTATGTCATGAGACAAAAAAGATTAAATATCTGGATATTTTTACTAAGTTTAATGAAAAAAACAAGATTTATATTAGTTGCAGATTATCAAAATAAAAATTTACTAATATATGAAAAGGTTGGATGTCCAAGTGGTCTAAGGCGCTAATTTAAGGGACCAGTATCGAGAGATGCGCGGGTTCGAATTCTGTTTCAATCATTTTTGATTAGTCCGAGATGACTTTGAACTAGAACAAGAAAGGAATGCATCTTCATACCGTCTTGCGGTATAATAAACACTTTACAGCGCTGAAAATTGGTGCTTCCATTATGAGATTGGCAATCTCTTTCTTAACTCCTTATGAAAAATAAGGAAGACTGCAGTTGTCAGTAAAAGAAGTCTGCAGTCACTACTTAGGAGTCCTGTGTAGCGTTTGGTTTCAAAATGCCGGGTGGTTCAAGAAAGTGCTTATATATGAACACGAAGCCATTCCACTTTGGGTATAAAGCATATATGTTGCTCCTAGTTATCGAAGCCCGGCAGAGCATGATAGGACCTAGCCCCGAATTTAGAGGGATCCGTTGAATATTTTTCCGATCTTTCCTTGGCCAAGTTTCCTCCATATAAGTGGAGTTTTTAGCAACCTGTTTGACAATAAGGTTTTCACCGATCACTCACCAACTATAGAAACATAGTGAAAATAAATTCCTTTTTTTTTACTAATATATGAATATTATGATATTTATCTTGTAGACGAAGTCTGTATTTAAAGAAGACATATTTATTAAATAGAATTTCGTATTTATATCCTAATTAGCCAATCATACATTTATTAGTTCAATAAAAGAGATATATTGAATAACTCTAATATATATTGGACAATTGTAAAGGAGACCATAAACTAATTGGTCATTTATCATTAATCTCTTTACGACAATTTTAATTAAACATATAAACTTGGCAAAAATATTATGTCTCTCCTAATCATTTCAGTACCTTTTTGTATTTTATCTTCTAAATTTTTATCAGATATCAGAGTACAAACATTTAATATTTCACGACAACACTCATCAATTCTCAAAATCAACCGGACAAAAGACCCTTCTGGAATATTATGCTTAGAAACAATAGTCCCTATCGAAGCACCATTACACCAATCATAGACGGCCTGAACAGAAGAAAGATTTAAAGGGGCAAAATCAGGAAAATCATATTTAGCACTAATTTCGTTTGACATTGTCATAAAATAGGTTTCTAAAATTTTGATTTTCAATGCCAAGCATTCGTCCATTTTAGACCCCTCGCTTTTATCTTCACAAATCATACAGCTAAAAATGGCTAAAATTTGCTGGGAAGTAAAATTTTCAAATTCATTGTTGAAAATCATTTCAATAATTAAAATCTCATTGATCGTCCGAATTTCTGCGGCAGCTCTTCCCTTCAAAGTTATTTGTGAATTTGCAGTGTAACCTTTATGCTCTAAAAAATCGCACCGAGAATAAAATTCAGAAATTTGTATCAAGCTTGAATCAAGATATTTCTTCTCTAAATACACCTTTTCGTCTAAGATGCACTTTGACTGTATGGCTTCTAGATAATGGAGACTTAAATCTTTGCATCTAAGCATCTTGTTGCTTAATATTCTTTCGTAGGCGTTTTTAACTTCTTTCAAATCGAAAATATGTTGAAGCTGAATCCCACTGTAATCAAGCGTGATTTTATCATTTTTCACGAAGAAAAGGACATCCTCAAAAGTGGAAACTCCATTCTCGCATATATTTCTATGAGTTATCGGGTATTTTAAGATATTTAACTTGTTTTGATTATATAAAAGTTTAACTTCTTCAGTCAAAGGGATTTTAAACAAAGAACCTTGCAATTTCCCTTTAAAATTTGAGTATCTAAAATTGTTCTGATTTATAAGGAGTATTTCAACTATTGAGTTATCTTTTAATACGCAAATATCACCCTTCTTGGCAATATTTTTAATGAGAGGGGAATTTTTTTTATTAATAACATCAATATCGTTCAAAAATTTGTAAAAATCACAGCAATCGGGACAAGAAATCTGGTTTAAATCTTTCAATTCTCGTAATCGATTTAAATCGTTATTGTAATTCTTCTGATGAACATTTTCCCTAAAACTGTTTCTCATTAGTTCTTGGATAGATACATTACTTCTAATTGCCATAAGAATTAGGGAAAAGCTGAGTTTAAACCTTGATTTTAGATTATTTTGAGAACCTGAAATTATCTGCTTAATTGTTGTCAGTGGCGGCATCTTCTGATCGGCAATTAATACTGTGCCCACCTTGTCCATTCCACGCCTACCAGCTCTCCCACTCATCTGAATAAATTCGGCAGTTGTCAAATATCTAAAAGATCCACTGTCCATTTTTGTCAAGCTCAAAAACGCACAGCACTTTGCTGGCATGTTCACTCCCATAGCAAATGTCTCAGTTGCCACAAGAATCTTAACCAAATTTTCAGAGAAAAGAATCTCGATGCATTCTTTAACAAACGGAAGCAATGCACCATGATGAACACCTATCCCCCTGTAAAGTTGTTGCCTCATTGTTTTGATTTGAGGAAGATGTCTGTCTTCGTCATTTAGATGTTTTACTGCATCGTCCAAGAAGCTTTCAATACTCTCTTTTTCTTCTGATGTTGTTAAGTCTAGGTTTTGAAGCGATCTGCCGTATTCCTCACATGCTCTCTTAGAAAATGTGAAAAATATTGCCGGAAGCAATCCTTTCTGGCTAACAAACACTCCCAGATCATTAATCCTGAATTTATTATAAATTTTGGTTTTTTTTGAAAATGATGGCAAATCAGCCTTGAAATTAGTGGCTAGTTTGACTGCATTCTTTTTTATATCCTCGTCAATTTTAAAGACTTCTGCGTCACAATAAATTGCGAATTCTAATGGCACAGCACGTTTTAAGGTTGAAATAACATGAACCCGTTTGCCAGTTACCCTTCCAACCCATTGAGAAAACTCAAAGGAATTGGGAATAGTTGCACTCAATAAAACCAAAGACACATGTGATGGTAGCATCATTATACATTCCTCCCACACCACACCTCTTTCTGGATCATTTATGTAGTGAACCTCATCAAAAACGACATATTCTGTATTCCTTAAAATATCAGCATTTTTATATACAAAATTTCTCAAAATTTCTGTAGTCATTATCAAGCATTTTGCTTCTGGATTGACTTGTACGTCTCCTGTTATTAAGCCAGTATCATTAAATTTTTGCTTGAAATCATATAATTTCTGATTGCTCAATGCCTTGATTGGCGATGTATAAATAACCCTGTTTTCATTTTGTTGTGCTTTCCATATTGCATATTCAGCCACTAAGGTTTTTCTAGAGCTCGTATGTGCAGATACAAAAACAGACTCGTTTTTTGCAAGAAAATAAAATGCCTGCTTCTGAAAGATATCTGGAATGAAATCTACTTTCAAAATGCTTTCATCGACAACAGAATCATAATCTTTAGGTAACCATTCATTTGTATAACTTTTTGCATGCTCTTCGCTAAGATGAAGGGATTTTTGAAAACTATCAACAAGATTCATTTCATCCATGGGTCTATACAACATCTTATTATTTCAGTCAAAATGATCAAATAACGTATTTAATCAATTGGATTGTTTTTTATGATTTGAAACATTTTTTTTATCACCAATAGTGTCAGCTAAGAACGTTTCACTAACTCACATATTTACGAAGATAATCCAAGTTTGAGTTCAAATAATGAGATTTAGAATATCTTCAAATGTAATGGATTTGAGATATGTCCCAGGACCGCTTGGATTATAATTACATTGTCTTATTTCCTATAATAAATTTACCACTCTTTTTCTGATCATCACATAATTAATATTTCCGAATTTGTATCTGTGAATTGACAACGAAAATTTTATAAGTTCATTAAATAAAGCATTTCTAGGATTACACCGAACTACAGAGATAAAAGGATTCATAACTTTGAGATCTTTCGATATACTTATGCACCTTATAATAGAGAAACTTGGTCCTTCCATTAAGAATCTGGTTAGTTTTTTTTAATTCCTTGAAAATTTTTAATTAGTGAATAGAAAATTAGTCCGAAATGACTATAAACTAGAGTAAGAAAGGAAAGCATCTTCATACTGTCTTGCGATATAATAAACCCTTTATAGTGGTGAAAATTGGTGTTTCCATTGAGAGATTGGCAATCTCTTTCTTAACTCCTTGTGAAAATTTTTATGAATTTGAAAAATAAGGAAGACAGCAGGCTGCAGTTGTCTGTTGTAGGAGGTAGAGGTGTAATGTTTACGACACAAAGGAGTCCTGTGTGATGTTTGGTTTCAAAATTCCGGGTGGTTCAAGAAAGTGTATATATATGGACACAAAGCCATTCCACTTTCGGTATAAAACATATATGTTGCTCCTAGTTGTCGAAGCTCGCCAGGGTATGATTGGGTTTAGCCCTGAATTTAGAATGATCCGTTGAGTGTTTTTCTGATCTTGTCTGTACAAAATTTCCTCCATATAAGTGGAGTTTTTAGCAACCCGTTTGACAATAAGGGTTTCACCGATCACTCACTAACTATAGAAATATTGTGAAAATAAATTACTTTTTTTTTAAGTTTTTTTTATACCTGCCTCATATTTTTACTTTCGCATTTAATTTCACAATTTCAATTCGATTAAATCCCAAACATTGTTCACTCCAAGGATTCGTTGCATTCAGACATTTTATGTTAATAATTACTTTCTAGGATACATGATCTACGGTTCATTTATACCCTGGTTTTGGATGATACTGGCATCGCTCTACATACTAAAATTTTCAATAATCACTCACCAAAATAGAAATATGGTAAAAACGAATTAATTTCCTTATAAATTATGTTTGAAATAATTCTGCTGGCTGAAATAAAATCAGGACTTTAGATTTACTTTACAAACCTCTTCATCACTGAGGCTAAAATGGCAAAAAACCAATTTGTTGTATACGCTTGAAAACATTACTAAAATTTAAGTGATGAATCAAATATCCAAGACTATTGCATCTATAATATGAGAAAAAATTTTAAGTCTGAAAATTCAATAAACACCTTTGCTGAAAGCTCTACTCAATTTTGGTTTATTAAACATTTGCCATCCCGATTTGAGCTTTAGTTGCTAGCTAAATATACCTGAATTATTTTTATTAAGGGAACGAATAAAATTTATAATAATAATATTCGATACTCGGCCATTTATTTAATGAATATTTGTAGAGTTTCATAGTATTTAACACTTTAAATTGCAAAGAAATACGTAAATATTAATTTAATTATCAATGTTTTCTTTGATTTATAATATTCTCATTCAAATATGAATTCATAAATTTTGTAAATTCGACTCTTAAGAGATATTTTTTACTGGAAGTCTTGAAATTTTTGCATTTCAATGTAATCATAGTATTCAATTTGGAAATTTCATAAGAGCTGGTTGAAACACTAGAGACTTTAAAATCTTCATAAAAGTCAAACCTTCTTTTGCTCAAATAATTCTTAATGGCTCGTTTGAGTTCTAGGATTTGTAACGTATTGACATTATTTGGTAATTCAAAAGTAAAAAGCAAAATCTTTTCGGGTGCTTTAGTCATGTTGACAATCTTTTTTGACCACAAATCACTATTCATTATTTTATATTTACCACCATTGTCTAGCAAAAATGAAGTCGTCATTAGTCCAGTTTCGTATACTTTCATTAATTTGTCATCCACTGTTACAGTATCATCTACATCAAACTGATGACCCATTAAGAAAATTATATTCTTCCACATCTCAACAAAAACTTTGTTTCCAACGAAATTAATTGCTAATCCTATAGAAACAATCAATGCAAATATTTCCTGAATATTGATTCCAAATATTATCAAGTCGATAACAGTCAGAATCATAAACAAAATTGAATATACTATTCTTTTTACGATTGTAATAAACTGAGATACCGAATCTATACTATTTTCTAGGGAGACTCTATTCTTATAAAAAAATATCATGGTATCTCTGAATTCTGTCTTTGATATAGACATATCGTTGTTTAAATCGAAAAACATGCATGCATCTTCGGTTATTTCATCGCTTTTTAAAATTCTGCCCAAATCTTGATAGGTAATATGGCTTCCATCCATTGAAGTCCTTTCAAATATTCTTTTTGCCAAAATGATTGCATCATTCAAATTATCAATAGCAGGCCTAGTAACATCCAAATTATAATTTTCGATCTCTGTGGATGGATCCGTGTTAATTAATTCAAGAAGTGAATTTCTTCCAATATTTAAATTGAATAAATCATTCAGCAAGTTTTTATTATTATCTTCACTAGACACCATTTCAAAGTCAAAGAAATAAAGCTTGAAAGCCTTTAAAAGCTTTTCTGTTCTTTCGGTTTCATTCATTTTTTCAATCAATGAATATCTTATAAATTCATTTTCTGCCAAAATTATAAAAAATGTGAAAATAGTATAAATTAATATTGTTACCATGGCCGAGATCAAAAATTTTTCAACTAAATAATATTCTCCATTGGTTTTAAATCTCTTGAATACTGCATGACAAAAATATAAGTAAATGCCAAGGACGACCAATCTATATAATTTATCAAAGTATCTTATTGCAACCATTGCGTCTTTCATTTTCAAAACTATTGTAATAATATTCATTGTGATAATTATAATCCTAAAAATTAGCGTGAAAACTAAAATCCCAAAATTAATATTTTTTAAAAAATCATAAAAATCTGGAAGATTAACTTCCTCAAATAACGCAAAGAATCCCCAATTAAACAATGAAATTAAAAACACATACAATAAAACAGTAGAAAGAAAATCGAAGAATCTTGAAAAATATGATTTCTTGTGCTTTTTTAGCTTTATTTCAAGCTCTTCTAATTCGTTGTCGCAATCAAACCAGTTAAAGCTATCACTCTCCATTGGAATAAAGGAATTTGCACATTTAAATAACTGTTTCAGATTAAAACATAACTTTCAAATTTCTTGAAACTTTCTTATTTTGATTTAAAACCTTCACTTGAAATTTTTTTATTTTTCGTTATGTGTAATTATAATTCGTATTCTGAAATATTTCATTTCATCTTTTTGAGGATCAGAATCCCTTCAACAAACTTATTCGATAAATAACCGGTAAATAAAATTTTGAAATTCTACAAATATTACATGGACATGCTGCTCGTGTACTTAGATAATTAAATCGAAACCAAGGATTTTGCATCGTAATATTTAATTGATGCGATTTGCCAAATCATTATAAAAATGTAAATAAATTTTTTAGCATACTAAATTTTACTAACGAAATAAGAAGGGGTAAAAGAGCTTGTTTCAGCCAAAGATATTTTTGCTTTAGCTTTTCTAAATGTTTATAAAATTGGCATGTGCAAGATATTCGTGGCTATGAAGAATTTCAAAAAAAAATACTAATCCATTAAAAATGGAACATATTTTTTCTCAATTCTCGAATATACGAAAATGAACAGTATTTGGATTAAGGATTTTATGAGTATCATTCAGAATTCTATTGCATTTAGATTAAATAACGAAATTAAGCCAACCTAGCTATCATAATGAAATTCGATTAACAGAATAGATATAATATTGAATGATGGATAATAGATGTTTTTAGGATATCAAGGCCTATCTCAGAGTTTTGGATTATTAATCTTACCTCTTCATCTGACAATTTTTTGGCTTTTTTTCGCAATCTCTTCATGGCTATTATACTCCTCTAATTCTCGTCACCTTTCAAAAAAAAATTGATTTTAGAGTTTTCTTTAGAACCGTGAATTGGTTTTACGCCTTTGTTTCGGAATTTTATCTTATCTCATTACTGTGCTTACTTTGTTGGTTCGTTATTAATTCCTCCCAAATCATGTCATATGTAATTATATAGATTTTGCAGTTGAATAGAATACCTATCATAGAGAAAATTAATTATTGAAACCATATTTATTCAAATCCTTAATCATTAAATTCTTCGTCAAGACCAAAGAAAATGTTTAAAGATGAATTTTTAATTTAATTGCAATGAGCACAAAAAAAACGAAACAACTAGAAGTGTCTGTTCCTCTATAGGAGGCAAATTTAAACCTCCTGCTAAGGTCCTGGGCACTTAGGATTGATCCTTTGCCCACTCTTTCGAGCTTCGCGCAAGCCCTTTTTTATACATGCAGCTCCCGTATGTTGACCTTACGATTATCATCCAGCTCCACCTTCCATTTTTTCGGGGTTTTTCTTTTTATGAGAAGGCTGGCTGTGATGTGACGTTCTTATATAAGCTGTTATTGGTTTCACACACATGAGTGTATTACTTATCCGGGCAACCACAAAAAGGCTATAGTCATCTGTCTGTCTCACGACAGATTCTGCACAGACTCTGAAGTGATAATTATTTAACATTTAAACAGAACGATTAAGCATTAATCTTTATTATTCAGAGAACTATAATCGTTCATTTGAAGTTAATAATTCTTATTTAAACACAGCCAAAATCTTTAACCTAAAATTTTGCTCAACAAACAATCAAACTTTCTATAATAAGCGGAACAAAAAATGCAATTATCTTAAGAATTTGAAGAAAATCTTATTTGGTTAAAAAAGGATTGATTGGATTTCCTATGCTTACTCAAATCTTAATTTTATCGAATATTTTTAAATCCCTTTAAGAAGATCAACCATTATTGAGATGCCGATTCTTAAAGTTTATCACATTAAAGATCTAATATCCAAGGTGTTAATGATCATTTTTGGGCTTATCTTGACACTTCTTAGAAAACTCATTTCTTGATTTTATGGATATTTGATAAACGCTGTATTTATACAGTAGATAAATAACGGCATATGTTTGATGGGACTTCCCTCCAAAACAGACACTTTATCTTATTCTAGTGTCAAGAAAT
>JAWNLH010000203.1:0-15601 GCA_035042485.1 Drosophila cyrtoloma | reverse complement strand
AACGATTTATAATCGAAGGCCTCTTGAAATTTAGGATAATTGGTTTACTACAAAAATCGCACTAATAATTATTCTGTCAATATTTAAGTACTTCTGCTTATTAATTGATGTTTTTTTAAGGTGTTATGTCCTCCATTGGCATTATTCTACCAACACATTAATAATATAGCTTTTCGACTAATGAATTTTCAAGATTTAGTTTAAGCTCGTGTCTGGAAAATCAACGAGATTGCTAGATGTTGAAGAACAAATTCTCTTCATATCTGTGTCGTTCGTTTGTTTAGCTAATTTCCCAGATAAAATATCAAATCTTTCCAATCAGATTCCAATCTGGAAAAGCTTCATTGTCCCTATTAGTGGGTTGTAATAAAATATTACAAACTTTTGATGTAAAACTTACCCGTTCTGATAGTAATTGGGAGCTCCTTGAGAGCTCAACCGTTATTTCATAAATATTTATAAAAAAGTTATATTACTCTTATATAACTCAGTATAATTGTCGTAAAGGGGTTAATGACAATTCATCACTAACCAATTAGCTTATCATCTCCTTTACAATTGTCCAATACATATTAAAGTTATTCAACATATCTCCTTTATTGAACTAATAAGTATATGATTGGCTAATTAAGATATAAATACGAAAACCATTTAATAAAGATGTCTTCTTTAAATACAAACTTCGTCTACGACAATAATTAGAAGATTTTATCTCCCAAGCGGAGTAGGCTTTGTTTAGTTCTAGTTAATATCTTTGTCTCAAATTACTTGTCACTGCAATAGTGATAAGATTTCTCCTGAATTTTGTTCTGAAAATCTAAAAATTCATTAAAAGCTGAAGTACAAATTCCAACTCCTGTCTCCCATGAAAAATTCTTCACAGGATTTCAAAATAAAAAAAGAATTTATAGATTTACAAATTGAACTTAGAAAGTTTGTTGAGGAAACATCCCGCTTCACACTCAGGAGCTTATTGGAAGATCCGTCCATTATTTATTCTATTGATGATTATGTCAAGTCATATAAAGAAGAAATCTATTTGAAAAAAATTTTGAAAACATTGAAAAAATTACAAATTTTAAGGAAAAAAAACGTTGATATTTTTGAAATTATAAGAAAACTTGAACCATTTGAAAAGGAAATAGTAGAAAAAAAGGAAGAAAATACTGAAATTAAAAGTGCTTTTAAATTGAAATCTTTTAAAAGCAGGACACATCCTAGTACTGACAGAATGATTCAAATATTTAAAAGTCATATGAAAAGGGTGATGAGCTTGAAAAAATATAAAATTCATAAGCCGACAATTTCCAGAAATTTCTCAGTTTCATCATCACACTCACACTTATTAAAGAAGTACGAAAAGGTCAATGAAGTCATATCAAATCAATCTCCTAAACAGGTAAATGAAATAACTTCAAATATAACTTTCAGGAATGGTATTCTCAAGCCAAACACACCGGAAAAGCCTTTAAAACAAAATAATTCATCACCCATTAACAGTATAAATTCCCCTCCACCAGCTTCTAATATAATCAAAGCCAATAGATCTCCCAAGTTATCATCAGACCTACATTCTACACCTGGTTTAGATGAGAAAAAGTCTGCGAATTCTGAAGATAAAGAAGAAGCACCTAAAAATGAATGAATGCTTTGTAACTTTTCATCATATTTTCTAGCTTTACAAATAAAATTACATTAATAAATATTAAATGGTTTTAAGGCTATCAAATTTTGCTGAATTTAAATTTAACTTTCATAGTGTTTAAACATTTAATTCTCTTCATGTATGTATTGTTAACAAATTTGATTATTGCACATTTTTGATTCTTTTGATGATAGCTAAATAAATTATTAATAATTATTATAGGCGAAGCAAGTATACTAAAGAGATTGGAATTGAGTCTAAAGTCGAAGCGTACATCCAGTCTATTATACTCAAAAATAATCTGGTGTCTGTTTCATTTGAAAGACGACGGAGCATCGAAAAGGCGGACAACCATTTGAGTCTTGAGCAGTTAGTGCATAGATCATCGGTTTAAAAAAAAAACGAAACAACTTGAAGCGCCTGTGTCTCTATAGTGATGAAATTTTAAACCTCCTACCGAGGTCCTGGGCATTTAGAGCAAATCCTAAGCCCACTCTTTCGAGCTTCGGGCAAGCCCTTTTTTATCCATGCCGCACATACACACACGCATGCATTCATCCGGCCCCACCTCCTCTTTTTTCGGGTTTTTCTTTTTATGAGTCTGCTGTGACGTGACGTGACGTTCTGATATAAACTGTTATTAGTTTCACACACATAAGTGTGTTACTTATCTGGGCAACCACGAAAAGGCTACAGTCATCCGTCTCACGACAGACTCTGCCCAGGCCTATGCCTCTATAGGAGGAAAATTTAAACCTCCTACTGAGGTCCTGGGTACTTGGAACAAATCCTAAGCCCACTCTTTCGAACTTCGGGCAAGCCCTTTTTTATCCATGCAATCATCCGGTCCCACCTTCCCTTTTTTCGGGGTTTTCTTTTTATGAGAAGACTGTGACGTTCTGATATAAACTGTTATTAGTTTCACACACATAGGTGTGTTACTTATCCGGGCAACCACGAAAAGTCTACAGTCATCCGTCTTACGACAGATTCTGCCCAGAAAGTCCTGTTTGATCATTCAAATCTTTAAACAAATCACATTTTTTCAGAAGCATCAAATATTAATTCCATGGATGAAATTACGCATTTTAACACAATATTCTTACTCCTGATAATTAAATGTCGCCCCTGTTTTTTTATTTAATAACCTTAATAAATCTATTTGTATAATGTTTTTGGGAATCAAAAGTATGAATTATAAGAAAAATTAATTGAATTTGTCTTAACTTCCCGAATAGTCATCGATGAATTTATTAAATATTGAATTAATACACATGATATTACCAACCAAATCCTGATCAAACAAGCGTCCAAAATCGACCAAACTCACTAGTATTTGAGTTTTTAGATCCATTAATAGCTTATATAATAGATCAAAAACAGGACAATTATTTTAACAGAATCTAGATAGTAATTCTGGAGACTTGAAAAATCGCTTGTGATTTTAATTAATATAAGAATCTAACTTATTAATAGCTATAAGGGCTGCTTTGTAAATTTTCAAGATTTTATAGTAGATTTAATAAATTATTTATCCCACAGAATATTTAATTGTCAAGGTTTTCTTTATAAGATTGGCAATATTCTAGTAAATCTTTGCAGGTAAAGCTTTTTTTTGAAATATCAATTAAATATTTTAACATCTTTTCAGCTTTACATTTATCTTTTTGGTCAGGTATCTTAGCAATTTTATAAAATAGCTTGTCAAGAATGTAAATTACCCAGAGCATATTTGATTTTGGATTAAATTTCGTCCAATCAGACTCACATTTCATTTGCTTGTATACTTCAAATTGAAGATCAACCTCACTATTACCCTCAAATATCCAACCTTCACTATTCAGGTTCGTATATAATAATTTTATGCTATTTGAAGTTTTAACATCAACTATTTTGTTATTATCTATTCCAGCCTCAAGTCTTGCAAAATTAAAATCTATAATAGATATCTTGTCATCTTTAATCATTACATTTCCCCAATGAAGATCTCTGTGCTCAAACCGGAAGTTGTCTTCTAGATTTACTATTACAGAGAGTAAATCCTTCAATATTATGCATAATTGATTGTAACTAGTAAAAAATGTATTTTCTAGATCAATCCCGACATCCTCCATAACGATTATTCCGAATTCCTGTGATTCTGGATATTCGCCCAGATTTTTATTCTCAGAATGCCTAATTTTTTCAAATTCTTCCCATTCTTTGATATATTCGTTAGGTATCTTGCCTTTTATTGTAAATCGCTTTTTTATCCGGGGAATTCCTTTATATTTAGCTAGTGTTTCCAAAACAAAGGCTTCTTTCAAAAATGATTCCATATTATAAAATTCTGTAAATGGGATGATTTTAATAATTAATGAATTTGATCTAAACACCTCTGAAAAAGAAGCCTCGCTAATTTTTACGGGATTTTTCGGCAGGGAAGATGGATTTAGCAGCTGGAGGTTTAGGAAAGCAGATAAATCCTCATTAGTGAAGACACCACAGGATGCAGTTGGATAACAAGGGATCTCATATTGTTTGGCAAACCCAGTTATTATTTCTGTCAAATCATTGTTTGTGTAATCCTGATCCGAGATTTCGTAATCAAGACTTGATTTTTTCTTGTCCTGTTTTATAGAATGTCTGTGAATACTTTTATGATCTCCAGATTCTGAATCAATGGCAGATTCCCTTTTGATTGAAATTCTTGAGATAATATTTTCACAAAGCGGTTTAACGGACTTGGCGTTAATCAAAGAATCTCTTCTTTTAGTGAAAACTCTATTTTTTAAATTCTCAAAGCGTGCCAGGGCATCATGTTCTTTGGAATCAAAATCCTGTATAATTTTAGATTTTCTAGATCTTTTAAAATTGAGTCGGGGAATCATTTGGGTTCGTTGCTATAAATAAATTAAACAAAATAGGTAGGCAAAGTTATAGAGAAGGGAAGACAATCTAAACAATTTAGAATGATAGGCACAGATAAAATAATTTAGAAAAATGATGTGAATATGATTTTACAGCTGATTTTAAGAATGAAATATTTATTAAATTCATGATATATTAATATCTTACGCAACCAATAAGAAAATACTAGTTAATAAATTAGGCTCAGAAAGAGCGAGTAGAATCAATAGAACCTTAGGTATTTATTAAATAGAATTACCGAATAAAATCGATACAAATAAGTCCTTGCTTAATGTGTGTTTAAGCTATTATCATTTTAAATTTGACATATGATGAATTCGAAATTATTCAAACTTTGAATTTTGGAAATCTTTCATTTTAGTAAAATAAGACCAAAAATCATGGATTTGATCAAATATTCTTACCATGGACCGATTTTGTCTTTATTTAAATTTTGCTTTTGATCGGTAGTGATTAAAAAAAAAATTTATTTTATTAAATTAGAAGCGCCTGTGCCTCTACAGGTGGAAGTTTTAATTATCTGTTAAGGTCCTGGGCACTTGTAATAAATTCTAACCCCATTCTTTCGAGCTTCCGGCAAGCCTCTTTTTATCCATGCCGCTCTCCCGCATGTTCGGTAGTGATTTATCTGATTTTTTTGAAAGCAACAACAAAATAGAGTTTAGAGATATTTTTAGTATTGCAAATTTTGATTTTACCTTATAAAATATCTATTATGAACTGTAAAGTATGTATTCACGATAAAAAACTAGTTCTATTGGCTGAATTTTAAATGATATATATATTATTTTTTACATTTCAGTTAAGAAAATACGATTTAATAGATTTCAATAAATGTAAAAGAGGCTTTATAAATGCACAATTAAACATTGACATAAATATTTAGAAGTGAATATAATGGCAATTGATTTTTTAAATACATTTCACCTACTTTTGTTTCAGTTTTGAAACCTTTTATTATTGTTCTCAAAATAAACAATGGAAATAGATAATGAAAAGGAACTTCATTCATTTACAAAAGATCTAACAAAGAAGGCTACGGATATATCAACGAAAATCAAAAATCAGTCATTAATATTAGAATCAGTACATTCAGAGATGGAAGGAAACAACCATGAATTTCAGAAAAATCAAAATGTTTTTGATGTTGCAATGTATAAATTGGAGAACGATAAAAGAAATATCACAATACTCGGTCTTCTTGCCATAGTCATAATTCTCATATTTGTCATAAAATCGTATTGACTATAGCTCCGAAGTAACTTTCATTGAATGAATAGCCTATTTATTATTCAAATTTTAATTGTAGACATGTATGTACTTATAAGATATTGAGAAATATCATTATAACTATGAAAGCATTGTCATTTATATGATAAGCTTAATGATCATTGTTGATGAAGATATTTCGTCTGATATCTAGAGTATTCTGAATAGTCATAGCACTGTTTCTCTAGTTATGGAAAAATAAATGATTGGCTTCTACTGGTATCTATTTCGAGACTTGTTCACCAATAATTAAAATTATCTTAAACATTTATATTCTATCGTTTTTTTTTTGAATAATCATATAAAACTTTTTACAATTTATTAATCAAAATTTATAAAAAACGATTCGAATTATTTGGATCTATTAATTATATTTTTAAAAATCTCTCTTTGATCTAAAGAGACGATTCTTTTAATAGACGTCACATATCTTTCCGGTTATTACAAAGCTTAGATCACTCATAATACCGGGCATCCAAAGAAAAAATTTTATCGCAAATCACTCTTACTTTGCATTTGATGAAATGCTGAAAACTAGTCTAAAGAGTTTATTTGTAATTTAAAAGCAACCTATAAGATAAATTTATTAATAGGGAAATGTCGTGTGGAAATAATTCTCATTATATCGGGATTCTGGGTATAATAGCATTTGTCGGTATTATGTTTGATAATTTCAACCGTTTTTTAAAGATGTTGTAACTACCAATTATCTAGAAGTAATTTATTTTCAGTTCGTTTTAATAAAAACTTAATTAAAGGAATGAATTGACTCAATACTTCCATTGAAAGATCAAAACAGTGTTAATTAGTATTTAAATATATCCAGTATATTCCCACGAGTCTAGTCTAAATATCATTATTGGTCATATGATTATAAAAGATATATATCAGGACAGAACCTTCTTTATATGCAGCTATCTATTTAAATTCTAGTATGCATTTCGACTCTCGGTTGAACCAAATAAATCTCTAGGTATTTAATCGGTTATTTTCAAATTATAATTTATCCAATTTTTTCTGAACACTAGTATTGAACATACGAATATGGAAGTCGGATGCTTAATAAATCTGATTTGCACATATACTATTTTAATCTAAAGAATATAATCTACATCACATAATCATACCATTGTAGATTGAAATTACTGAAGTTTAAAATGAAATTCAAAAATCCTTTAATACTAATTTGAGGTCTTTATTCATGTTGCCTTCTTGAATCTCGATGCCAGATTTGAAAGATATTATTTTCAATAAGCCGTAGAGATTCTTCATTGTTCTATATTCATTAAATTTTAACACATCCATGTAAAGATTTAACTCAACAGGATTCAAACTCGCCTCATAGATACATTCATCAAACCTATAAGGAAATCTGATCGTTCAATTTTTGGATATTAGCCTGAACGAATTAATTTACATTATGATTGAAAGCATTAAAGCGATTTAAATTAATTATTTCATATGATTCTCTATAATGACCGATGAAACCTTTATGAAATTTATTCTTAAATCAATAATCATTCGATTATACATGATAATAAAAAAAGATATTAGTCAATCGAATTTATTAATCTCAGCATTTCAAAGAATCTTGAAGTATGTCAGATATCTGTTTGAAGCATTCGCGCTGACTATTAAGACATTTCATGACAAGGTAATATTCAGAAAGTAGAACATTGTAATACAATGTTATCTTGAAGTAGCATTCACATCCATCTTTATTATATGTACAAAAATAACTTCTTTCATCTGCTTCAAAAGAAACATTGTTTATCTTAAATATTTCCAATAAGATCTTTTTCAAAGCACCATGATTGCCAATATGTCTGACTTTTATTCCTTGAAATATCCCCTTGAAATATGATTTCTTAATTACTGGATTCAATGGTTTGAATCTATTAATATCAGCCAAAGTATAGCTATTGTCGTAGGCTCCGACACTAAAAAACTTCTTGGGTATGTTTTTAGAACCATTTCCAAACACATAGCGAACAAAACTGTGTAGATTTTCTAAGTATGTGTTGGGTGAATTATCATCCGCCTGAAGAAACTTGGTATTTTGAGGGTCTAGAGAGCAATATGTCTCTAGATTTTCTGATATTAAATAGTATAAGGATATTACAGGATTCTTTAACCAATAAAACGATTCAATAGAACCAATACTTGCTTCACACCCGGCTCTAAACGATTCAAGATCGTCAGTTATGCTAGGAAATTGGAAACACAGGGTCTTATTTATAGCCAATAGACATTGATCATTCATTTCTGTAATAGGAGATCTCTTGACGAGGTAGTCATTGGTTAATTTATTAAATCCATGATTTATCCATACTGATTTCATAATTGAGTTTATAGTTATTCTCTCATCAGGAATTGATGAAATCATGCCCGACAAGAGCGCTTTCACATCTTTACTAAGATAGTTAGGATATTCTATTTTAGCATTTTTAATCTTTACTTGCAGTTCTTTAACACTCTCATCATCGAATGGAACCTTTCCACAGAGCATAACATATAATATAATTCCCAAACTACAAACATCAACTTCTTGCCCGCTGTATTCGACTCCCATTAGCAATTCTGGTGCTGCAAAATACAAACTGCCACAAAAGGTTTTTAGTAAAGCTGAATTGTCAAAGAAATTTGATAACCCGAAATCGATTAACTTCAAATTATCATTCTGATCAACAACAATATTTTCGATCTTCAAATCTCTATGAACAATGCAGTTTTTATGTAAATAATCCACGGCAGATACTAGGTGTCTAAAGTATTTCCGAGCCTTTTCTTCAGGCATCTTAGGATTTTTCAATATGGTTTCATATAAAGACATACCCTTGACGTATTCTAGAACAAGAAAGAAATGCGTATTAGAAAACATGAAATCCAACAATTTAACCACATGGGGATGGTCTATTAAAGCTGTTACGATTATTTCTCTGTATATTCTAAAATCATTGAAGCCATCAGCTGCTGATTTTGACTTATTTAAATCATCAAAATTTCTTTTTATAATTTTTAAGGCTACCTTTTTCCCACTGTATCTATCATAGGCAAGAAACACTTTTGCAGTACTTCCACTTCCTAACTGTTTTATAAAGATATAATTTTTAACATAATTACTTTCATTATATTCACTATCATCAACGAATCCTGAGTCACTTACATTAATTTTATATGAATCTGCCAAGCTTTCGTCGTAATTGAAATCAATTTCTAATTCTCTAAGTGAAGGAACTTCTAAATTGATATTAATGAGATCGTCTGTGGCTGGATTAGAAGTCTGAGACAATGTACAGTGGTCAGCAGTTTCATTGGCAAAGAAAATATGTTGTTCTTCTTCTTCATAGGTCACATCTTTCTGTGAATTCGATTTTACTTTGCAAATGACTTTTTTCCTCATGTCAGCTAAATCAGCCATCGCCAGATTTTTAATTTTCTTTATAAAATTCCAAAAAAAGGAGGTCTAGTAAAATTTCAGCCAATTAATAATTAAATATTAAAAATGATTGGCAAAAAAATAATTGAAATGTAATCATGAAATTTTACTTTGATTGATTGTCCCGAAAAAAGGGGAATTTACTATCACAAAGCAGGAAATAAAATAATAAAACTTGGGTCAGATTGCTGTATAGAAATGCAATTAAATATTTGTGATAATAAAAACACCTACACATACAAAAGAGATGATCCCATTTTCTCTGGCTCGATAGTGATTGTGTTTAAACGAGGAATTGTAAATTCTATCTTAATAAATTGAATAAACTGTTTTGTTCTACTTAATATTTTTCAGATTTCCTATGAAATCAAATTAAAAGTGTGACAGCAGGATATTCTCGACATTCATCGATTTTTTCATTAGGTTATATTTAAAAATGCAAAGAATTTTGAATGCAATCAAAGACTTTATTTTTATATGATAAAGGGGAGAGAAATATGATTTAGCCATCTCATCTCTAATAAAATGATTTGGCCTTTGATATTATGGCATCAATGATATGCTAATTAAAAAAAATTCTGATGGTTAAGCCAGATCGAAAAAAGCGATTTTTCAGACCATACAGGCTGATATGATACTTTGGATTCATGATAAAGACATAACTATAAATGGACCGATGATGATATGTAAGCAGTAATTCATTAATTAAAAGTATACTTTTCTTTTCGAATGGTCTATAAAATCTTAACCTCACAGCTGAAGTTAACTTAAACATTACAAAATTTGCTTTTCAATTTTATTTGCATGATGCAATAGATGCTAAATTCGAAGACTTTTTCAGAGTGCTAAACCTTGTCTATTTGTTACCCCAATATATGAAGTTCAAATGAGTATGTAAGGCTGTAATAACCAGAGTTTAGTAGCCATCATGCAATAATATTGATCAAATTTTATTATGACCTTAGCCTCTTGGACACAAATCATCTCTGAAACAATAGGATAGGTGAGTTAATGGATCCATACCATTCAATAATCTGGCATTCATACAATTGTGTAGGCTCTTATGATTCTTTTAGAAATATAAAAAGTTAATAATCAAATAAATGATGATCCATATGAGTCGTGAGCAGTTAGTGCTCAGATCTTCGGGTGTAGATAAGAAACTTGATACGGAATCTATCAAAGAGTAACTATTAGATCACTCATTAAATAAATTCCTTAAATAAGTGATGATTAGTTATAGAGTTTTGATAAACATGAATTGCGACTAAACTGATTTTATTATATTTAAATAGCTTCTTCGTCAATTTAACCTAAGACAATGTCCTCTCCATTTTTCTGTACTTGAGGAGAAGAATCTCCTGTCATCTCCCAGCAATTTCATACCGAAGTAGTAAATGTACTACTTTATCAAAGATATTTTTTACGAGACGACCCCAATTAGTTCTCTTAACAGGATTCGAACCCGAGTGTCAAGCTTTTCTTATTTACAATGTTAATTTCACACCTGTGTCATACAAAGTCTTAAAAGATATTTAAAAACTAGACAGAAAAATGATCAAAAAAATTTTTAATATATAAACAGAGATAATTTAATTACAATCCAATTATTCGTAGTTATTATTTGTCAATCAAGATCAAAAAAAAATTAAAAATTAAAATAAAAAAAGCACTATAAAAATAATGAAGAAAATAACAGTCAGAGAATAAGTAAGTCGATTTATTAATCTCCCATAACCTCTGGTTTAGAAATACCATAGAAGGCCCTCTTCTCTTCGGCTGTTTGGAATCTACCACTACCCAATTTGGAAGAAGTGTCGATAAACTTGATGGAATAATTCTTGGGTGTAGTGAGCTTCAATAAAGATTTACGAAGGGTAACAACTCTTTTAGATGGACCAGTGACTGGACCCTTGACCATGACATAATCATTATCAACAAAGCCATATTTGACAAAACCACCTAAAGGATTAATGGTCTTGACTGTAAGATCGAAATCTGTATTAACTGGTTGTCTACCGTTTCCGACAACGTAAACTAAGCAGTTAATCTGCGTCCTTCTATGGAATCCCATTTGACCAGCTCTGGCAACTGAATACATGACTCTGGAAGGATGCCAAGCGCCAATACAAGCTACCTTTCTGGTACCTTTATTGGTCTTTCTAGGGAGTTGTCTAACACCCCATCTCTTGATTACACCCTGGAAACCCTTACCCTTGGTGACTCCGATTGTGTCAATGAAATCATTCTTGGAAAAAACTTCTTCCACCTTAACTTCTCCTTGTCCTAATCTTTGTAAAGCAAAATCAACTTTGTCAGAAATGCTTCCGCCATTAATTTGAATCTCTGCAATGTGGGATTTCTTTTGACCAATGCTTTTGATCTTGTTAACCTGAGAATTAACTAAAACTCTAATGACATCTGAACTCTTCCTAAGCTCATCAATGTCTTCCTGAGAATATCCAACAACCTTTCTGAGATCAGAATGAGTCATGTTAGGAACATACTTCTTGGTAAACATTCTTCTGATGACACTCTCTGGAAGCTTTTCAGTCAAAACAACTTTTGATCTTTTTAAACCGTGAATTGTCTTTTGATATCCAATTATTCCGTGAATAAGCATGGGTGGAGTCTCTAAAATAGTGACTGCTTCAAGCAGTTCTTTTGAAATAACTCTTGACTTGGCTGTTGTAACATCCTTTCCACAGACAACGTGTGTCATACCAACTTTGTAGGATAAAAAGGCAGTCAAGTGGCATGGAGAAGTGGATTCATCCTTGGGGAAAGCCTTTATTCTTGGCTTAATGGAAGAAGATCTAACTTTTGGTCTGAACTGTAAAGATCCGTGTCTTGGTGCTGTGTATTTTCTGCAACTCATTGGGGTAAAAGTAAATGATTTAAAATATTTGAAAATTTTTAACGGGAATAAAATTTTTTAAATAAGAAATGCAACTCAACAGTTTTTGTTGAAACAGGAATCAAGAATGATAAGATTAATTTAATCTTTATAAATTATATATTTAATGTTATAATTTTTGAATTATTTCGGAAATTGATATTCTGAAGCAAAGTAAATTTCCGTTATTTTTAATTTTTGTAAAATTAGTAAAGCAGAAATCTTTCAACTTTTTGAATTCTGACAATGATTCACTTCCTAGCATTGATGAATCTTAAGATAGAGTATAGAAGGATACCAGTTAATCGTGAACTATTTTAGCCTCGAATTTGAAATAAAAGCAGCTATTCAGTATATATTTGACTACAATAATCTTTCAATTCTTTTTATTTAATTTATATCAAGGCATATTCAGAAGATGATAAAAATGAATCTGTTTTATTGTCTTTGTAAAAAAATTAGCATTCTGTTGATTTTTAGTTGTCTTTTATAGATAGATTTGTATCAGACATCTCGAAAAATGATAGAATCTCTTACGAGAAGTAACTGATTCTCTCATGGAGGAATCTTGAATTGATACAAAAGTTTGTAAAACCTGTAATTTTTCTTGAAACTATTTATTAAACTGAATTATTTTTATGACTTTGTCTGTAATGTCATTAAACTAGAATAAGAAAGGAATTCATTCCTATATTATCCTGTTGTATAGTATGCATTTCATATATAGTGCAGAAGCTTGGTGTTTCTATTAAGAATCTGATTAGCTTTTTCTCAACTTCTTGATTTTTTTCTACATCAAAATGATGCTTTATTTTACATTCTGGGACTGCATGCAAAATGGAGCGAGTGCGATAAAGGATTCAAATATCCTTCTGAAAAATACAAATCCTTCTAATTTTGTGCTTTTTTTTACTGGCTTTAAAATTTTTATCTGTAGTTAAGAAAAAGAACTATAGACTGTAGCTGTTTAAACACAAGTTTACAATTATTACTTAGAAGATAAAGGTGCAATGTTTCAGTTCTTACAACAATAGGAATACTGAATGACGTTTGGTCTCAAATGGATCGATGGTTAAAGAAAATGTTTATATACAACCCTGAACCATTCCATTTTTGTATAAGGGATATACTTTATCCTAGCTATCGAAGGCCTTCGGTGTATTATACAGCTTTGCTTGAATTAAAGTGATCCATCTTTCCCTTTCAGCAACCATTTTGAGAATAAGGTTTTCACTCACTAGATATAGCACTATAGTAAAAATAAATTGTCTTTTTTCCTTAAACATCATTTTTAATCTATCCAATGGTAAATCAAGTACTCGATTTGATAGAAAAATAGTCTTTGAAACAAGATTAATCCAATGATTATGGACCTAGACAATACAAATGGATCTTTGAATTTATGTATTCATTTCAGAATTTTGGATGAGATTTTTCTTTAATAACCAACTAAAAATCATAGTAAATACAATTAGGAGCTGGCATTACAATCAAAAGCAGGAACAAACATTATAAATTTGAAGCAGAAGTACGCACTTAAATACATTTCTTGTAAGGAGACGAAGATTGGATCATAAAGATTAATATGAGAAGCTGTAAGCATTGATACGATAAGCAATCTAATCCTTACCTAATGTACCATAACAGAAAGTAAAATGACTATTTTAATCATTGATTCAATATATAGTTAATCAATATTTAGAATGTATCGGTCTTCCTCATTCGATTACTCAATAATTTTTTATAGCCAGAATATTGATCAAAATAAAAGAAAAGAATTTATTTAATGGGTAATGTAATAGCTACTCTTTGATGGATTCTATGTCAAGTCTCTTATCTACACCTGATTATCTGTGCACCATCTGCTTAAGACTCACATGATTGTTCGTCTCTTTGATACTTCGTAGTCTTTCAAATGAAACAGACTCCAGAGTTTTCTTGAGTACAATAGACTGAATGTACGCTTCGACTTTAGGCTCAACTCCTATCTCTTTACTATTCTTGTTGTGGTATTTCGTTACCAGCCCTTCCCAGGCCATTACGTATGGGATTATAATCAATTTGCACTTGTAAATCAATGATAACTCATGATCAAAATAAAATATTAATTAAAATTCTATATAATATTAAACCTGTCCTACATTTATTCATTCAAATATTTGATCACAAATATCATTTTAAACAATATTTTTAAATGAGTAGATACTAATAGATTATTGATAATTTATTTAATAAGGCATTATCAACAAATTTTCAATCTCGGAAAAGTGTCAAATAACCAATAAAATATTACATTATTACTTGATGTTCGAGGCCTTAAAGCCGAGGTTAGAATTGAAATTTGTTCAACAAATAATTATTTCAAGAAATTTTGTCAGCCTTTGAATTGATGATCTTGAATTTCCTTAAATTCAATGATAGATCTTCTGACTAGATGAAAATTTGATTAATAAAGGATTTTTCCATGAATTTGCTAAAACTAATACAATCAGAGATGTATTTGATCAAAGGTCAATGCAATAGATGCTTTATAATAAAATTACAAACAAATTAAGCAGTGAAACTCCAAAGGTCCTACGTGCCATCCAATATATATTACTTGATCAATAGTTGACGTTCTAATAGCATCTATTACACATTAGAACAGGATTTAGTAGGGGTAAGGAGTATGATATCATGATGAAAGAATCTCTATAAACATGGAATTGACATCGAATTCATATATGGACAGGGCCAAAAAAATTATAAGAAATAGTTTACCTTAAGATCAGCAATTAAATCTTTTTAAATTAATTTTGGTCAAAACTTTAGTATATCAGAATTGATTTCAATTAATCGATATAGATAGGTGAATCTGATTGTAAATATCAATAAAGAAAAAAGTTCTTTGAATGAATGAATCAATTTATTTATATTATTATGTCTTTAACCTTTTGGATGCTCCGGCCAGGATTAATCATCAACGGTCGGAAGAACAATCCAAGTCTTTCACTGTCAATTATTTACTAGGCATTATTATTAATGATCAACATTACAAATATTTCAAGAACAAATGATTCTAGAAAAGAGACCAAATCTGATTTCTAGATTCTGTCAGGATATAATAAATGCTTCAACTGGTTAACACTTGAAATCAACGAGCATGTACATATGACATATCCAACAAAAATAACTATTCAATTAAGGATTAATTCATATCATGGACTCTATATTTCCGTTTTTGCGACAACAAGTCAACAAATAAGAAATAGTTCAGCTCATCCTAGGAATATTGGAAATTAAGTAACAAAACATTTCCTTGATGGCATCCGCATCCTGCCAAAAGAGTTCTGTGCTAGAGTCTTTTACAATATTATTATATTTTAAACATGAAGATTAGAAAATGAAGTTTGAACTTAAAAATGAAATCACTCAACAGGCAAAATAATATTTAGATTTTTTA
>JAWNLH010000202.1:0-24457 GCA_035042485.1 Drosophila cyrtoloma | reverse complement strand
GATTTTTTATAATACCTATAATTATTCTTAAGAAGTGTTTACATCTGTGACGAATTAATTTGAATCAAGCTGGCACCAACAGTCGGTTAATGCAACTATATATATTAGCACTTCTATTAAAATTCTAAAAAATCAAACATTATTCGATTCAAGAAGATATTGTAATTGACGATCATAGAAACCTGCGAAAAGGGAAATTAATCCTTTTAATATCAATTTTAAACTTAAAAATTCAAGCAATTTGAAACCAAAAGTACTATGATTGATAAATCATAAATATGGACTCCTCTAAACTCAAGCCCTAAAGACATACCTAAGATAAAATAACACATGTTCTGCATCAAATTTGATACTATACGAATGCACAAAATCAAGGTTATTTGCTAATAATCCGATCTGAGTATTTACAATGCCAAATACTATCCTGATTGACTTGGCAATATAATGTAAATTACAATTGAGCATGTATAAATATTTGATTAGTTAATTGATCTGTGTAATGAATCGATTAACGAATCAATTCCATCACAGCATACTACAAAATTGATGGTTGAAAATAAAACGATATCTAACATTAAGGAGACGATATGGCCGATGGATAAAATATCGATAGAAATGCTTGAAGGGATAAGAAAATTTTTGAGTGAAAGAATACAGTGTCTTTTCCTCTATTAATTAAAATTTCACGATTGTAGAAGAAATACAATGATTCATGATAGCGAGTTTTTAATTAAACAGCCAAGCCCCTTGGATTCACCAAAATGACAACTTCTTAAATCTGCAGATTTAAAATACAATGAACCTGCCATTTTTAGAAACTCAATCATTTTTAAATAAATGCATTATCCATCTTATGTAAGTCATTGATAATAAAATATGATAAATAAAAAAATGTCTAAATTTTGTGTTTTAGAAAGAAAGTAAAAAACCAATTAATATGTAAAATTTATATATAAAATCAGTTAAGTTTTAAAATTTTGGAAATAATATAGTCTTGAATTGAATTTCGTACGTTTTTTTATTAAAGCGAATAAATCACATTACAAATATCTTAAAAGACATTAAATAAAAATCCATACATATTTCAGTTAAATTATCTAAGGAAATACATATGATAGACGGACCCAACGAATTCCTGATTAAGAAAAGATAGTTTGAGCACAAACTTATTTCCCTTTGTTTATCATCCAATCAAATATTCCATCATCATTCAATCCTCTACGACGTAAACCTGTCTCAAATAAATCCAAAAGATATTGATAATCCGGACTTTCTTCATATTTTAAATTTCTTACATGTATTAAAAACATGTAAATCTCTTTAGGAAGTCCTTCACATAAATTCAATATTGAAGTTTGCTCTTTCATTTCCTTAATCCTTTCATATTTCTCATATTTGTTTCCCGCCTTTAATCCTTGCCATGGAAGATCTCCTTTTAAGAGATAAACCAGTACAAATCCTAAGCTTTCCAGATCATCTCTTCTGCTTTGCTCGAAGCCTAGATGGGTGTTGAGAGAGGCATATCTGGCAGTTCCTGTTAAGTTTTTCCCTGTTTTTAAAGGCCTATGAAGAAGAGTGCTGGGACTTCTATACTCCTTGGTCAGTCCTAAATCAATAGGATAAATTTTAGTGAAATCTCTGTCCACAACAAAATTGTCTGGCTTTATGTCCCGATGGACAAGGTGTTTTTGATGCAAATATTCTATTCTCTGTAAGGCAGTTTTAGCTATCAAAAAAAGTGTTTTCAGCGAAAACGTTCTATTGCAATTGTTGAAATGCTTTTCCAGACTCAGGCCTAGCAAATCCATAGTCATGCAATTTAAAAGATTTCCTTCGTGATGAATTTTGCCATACTCATAGACAGCAGGAAAATCGGAGCTTGACAATCCCCTGTACATCGCATATTCATGCTGTAATTGTAAGACACAAGATTTCTTTTCTAATTTGATCGCTAGTTTTTTTCCGGATTGGATGTCAAGACACTCATAGATTTCCCCGAAGGCACCATGAGCGATCTTGTCTTTTATTATGATGTGTGCTAACTCTTTACACATTTGGGGAATAAAAAAATTTTAGCCATCATCAAAAATAAAAGATAAATATTTTTTGTAACTGTTATTTGATGTTCTTAATTCTGTGTAGTGAAATAATTCTGTATAATAAAATATTTACTCCGATTTCCGTATAATAAATTATTTAATCTTTTCCATTTTATTTTTACTCTTGCTTCACTTTATAAAATACTTACTTTTTCCACTTTATAAAATATTTGCCTATTCCCGCAAAATACTTGTTTTTCCAGTTAATAAATTATTTATCCTGTTTTAAGTCTTTCCATTGTTCTTCAATTTTCTACCCATGCTTAGATTGCTTCAGAAGCAAAGACTTATTAAAATCCTCCTTCCTGAAGAAATTCCATTCAAAATTCTGATTTTAGATTCAAAGACACAAGAATTGCTCAGTCCAATCTTGAAAGTAACAGATTTAAGGGATTCCGGTGTCACGGCACATTTTCTAATCAGCAATTCCAGATCTCCAATCAAAGACATTCCTGCCGTGTATTTTATAAATCCCCATGATTCAGTTAATTGTCTCCTGAATGATATTTCAAAAGATCTCTATGGCTCTTATCATCTCAATGCTTGGTATTCATTCAAACGGAGTGAACTAGAGTCAATTGCTTCTCTTTCTTCTGAAAAAAGAATTAGCAACAAGATTCAATCGGTTTATGATCAATTTATTCAATTTATTTGCCTGCAAGATGATTTCTTTACTTTAAACATGACAAACTCTTTTCTTGAGAAAAGTGATGTGGAATGCTTACGGTATTGCTGTAGCGGCCTTTTTAGTGTCTTTTTCACTTTAAACGAGATTCCTTTAATAGTTTCAACAGAAAGTAACAACGAGTTGGCGAAAATGTTGAGAGACAGAATTAAATCAAACAAAATTATAAAATCTGGAATTAAGAGGCCTTTATTAATATTACTAGACAGGGAGTTTGATTTGCTTACCCCAGTGAGACATTCCATGGATTATATTGAGTTGATGAATGAAACATTAGGAGTTCAATTAAACAAAGTCCAAGGGACAAACATAGATGTGGATGATGAGTTTTATAAGCGAAGTTGGTTTGTTGACTTTCCAACGGTAGCAGAGACTGTGGACAATGAGCTTCATTCTTACAAAAAGGAATTGGCCTTAAGAAGTCTAACAGACAAAAGCAACAAGGAAGAAATCCAAGCAGCTTTAGCAAATGCTCCTCATTTACAGAAGAAAGGAGAATTCGTCAACTCTCACATCAACCTTTGTTTGAAAATGGTTGAAATAATAAAAGAAAGAAAGATTGACGATATTTTTAGAATGGAAGAGAATTTTGATAAAACTGAATTTGAAGATATTCTCAAAGGGTCTAAAAATGAAGATGTTTTAAGGATGTGTATAGTGTTATTTAGTTTGAACAAGATCTCTCTTGAAGTAGTATATTCTGTATTGGATGCACATAAAGTTGATTCCAGAATATTTGATTATTTCAGATCTGAAATCAAAACTGCAGATGGATTGGCCTCTAAATTTAAGAGCTTTCTATTCAAGAAGAATCTACCTATTTATTCTTATATTGAAGGGGTCTACAATCAATTAAAGAACCAAACATTACACCAATCTGCCACCGAGAATGTTTTCGACCCAGCTGGTGCTGGAAACAATCTTTTTATCAATGAAGTTTCTAGAATAGTTGTATTTGTAAATGGTGGAGTAACATATTCTGAATTAAAAGCTGTTAAGGAATTTGAAAAGCAGTTCAACATTCCCGTTATTCTTGGTGGAACTGAAGTTTTATCAGCTGGCAAATTAATCGAGCAAGTATCTACTTTGATTTCAGGCCCTTAATTGAATTAATAAATAATAATTTTACAGAAGATTTTTAACTATCCAGTTACATTTATTTTTAAATGAAAATAAAAGGATTTTATTTGTGTTTAAACCCGTATCGCCATATCCATGTAAAGTACTGAATTGCTGTGTTCACTGCCCCTGTATTTCTATTTTATTTCATAATCTACAACTTTAAAAATTTTATTTCTTAATCTAATTACGGCAGATTTGATAGGATAAAAGAACAGTATAAAGAAGATTAGCTAAGCTTAAAGTTCAGACACTGGACAGAATCTGTCGTGAGACGGATGACTGTAGCCTTTTCGTGGTTGCCCGAATAAGTAACACACTTATGTGTGTGAAACTAACAACAGTTTATATCAGAACGTCACGTCACAGCCAGCCGACTCATAAAAAGAAAACCCCAAAAAAAGGGGAGGTGGGGCCGGATGATTGCATGCGTGTGTGTGGAGCGCCATGGAGAAAGAAGGGCTTGCTCGAAAGAGTGGACTTAGGATTTGTTCTAAGTGCCCAGGACCTCAGTAGGAGGTTTAAAATTTCCTCCTATAGAGGCACAGGCGCTTCTAGTCGTTTCGTTTTTTTTTAAAGTTCAGACAATGTAACCTGGTTAGAGTCTGTTGTGAAACAGATGAGTCTAATCTTTCGTGTATAAGTAACATGATTATGCGTGTGTGAAACCATTAATTGTTACACTCTCCTCATAGAAAGAAAACCCAGAAAAAAAGGGAGATGAGGCTGGAAGATGATCGCGAGGTCAAAATGCGGGAGCAGCATGTATATAAAAGGGCTTGCTCGAGGCTTGAAAGAATGGGCTTGGGATTGTGTTCAAGAACTCAGTAGGAGTTTAAAATTTCCTCATACCAAGGTACAAGCGCTCCTAGTTAATAATTCTCGTTTTATTCAGACAATGTAGCCTGGCTATAATCTGTCGTGAGACGGATGAGTGTAACTTTTCGTGGAAAAGTAATAAGATTATTCTGCGTGTGAACACAATAGCACTCGACATCCATATGATCTTCTTGCTCGAAAGCATTGACTTAAGATTTATTCCAAGTGTATTAAAACTTTCTTCTGCAGAGACACAGACCCTTCTTCTTCTTCCTTTTCTTACTTATTATTAACCAATTAGATTTACCCATTAAATAAATTCTTTAGGATGATTATTCGATAGTTCTCCTTTATTACTCAATCTTATATGATTGACTAATACGAAAGCCATTTAATAAATATGTCTTCTTTAAATACTGACTTAGAATATGTTAATGATTCTAAGCGTTCAAAACTCCTAAACTCTATAATTTTTCGTCTCTGTGAGGATACATATCAAATTTAACTATTTGTTAAGAATCTTGGGGTTATGAAATTATAATAAACTATATTAAATTCACATAAATACCACAACAAGTATAGTAAAAGATGGAAATTGAACCTAAAGTCGAAGTGTACATCCAGTGTTTGATACTCGAGAAGACACCGGTGTCTGATTTATTTGAAAGATAACGGGCATCGAAGAGGAGGATAATCATGTGAGTCTTGAGCTATTAATGCTCAGATCATACTGTGTAGATAAGAGACATGACATCGAATAAATCAAAGAGTAACTATTAGATCACCCATTATATAAATTTACAATACTAAATTTATAAAAAATATAAGCGACTAAAGCAGACACAAATAATCCAAAATTTATATAATGAGAAAACACATTTCAATTATTTATATATTAGTTTTATATGTATGGAACAGAAGACATAGTAAAAATAATAAATTAAAATACAATATTGAACTCTTCTATAAAAACAATTTCAAATCAAATAAATATTTTTCAAATAATCGATTACTTTACATTAAATCAGATTGTATTATTGGTTAGAATTCACATTCAGTGATTGGAAATCCTACTGCTCAAATAATAGCTTTGTAAATTACACTTGATCGATTAACAAAATAATCAACCAATACAAGAACGTCTCAATCTTTAGTCCACTTCCTTGTCCAATCAGAATTTTAACAAATTGTTTCTTAAAAATAAAGGGTCTTTCTCCTCTGTTTCAAACAAAATCCCATATATTCCTGCAGATTTTCCATCCCATGGGCAGTAAAATTAATCCCGCAGACAATCTCGACGAGACATTATACAGTAGACAGCTCTATGTCATTGGACATGAACCTATGAAAAGATTAATGAACACAAAGGTTTTAATCATTGGAACTGATGGACTTGGACAGGAAATAGCTAAGAACATCTGCCTAGCTGGAATTAAATCTATAAGCTTGTACGATAAAACAAAAGTAACACAAAATTCCCTTTGCTCCGGGTTTTTCTTTAAGAAAAGTGATTTAGGAAAAAACAGAGACATTTCTTGCTTGGAAGGGAATAAGGAAACTTAACAGATATGTAAATGTAGAAATAGAAGAAGAACTGGATTTAAGAAAATACAACATAGTAATTTCAGTCAATCAAACACTGAGTGATAACATAAAGCTTAATCTTCAATGTCATTCCAACAACATAAAATTTATTATGGGAAATGTAAGTGGATTATTCAGCCAAGTCTTTGTTGACTTTGGAGAGCACAAAGTTTTCGACAAAGACGGACAGGAATCTTCCAATTGCCTTATAAATGATATTTCAGAAACAGGAATATTAACCTTGGCACAAGGATCCAAACATGAGTTGGAAGACAATGACTTTGTTAAAATAAAAGAAAAGCTTTTTAAAGTCACTGTAATAAACAGATCTCAAATAAAATTACTTGACTATGAAAAAATAGAAGCAAAGGAATTTGAAAAAATAAAAGTTCCTTTTACAATAAAATTTCAATCACTGGAGAATGCATTGTTAAATCCAAAAATTGAAATGTTTTCTGACTTTAACAGATTGAAATGTCTTCATTCATTATTTTTAAATACAACAGAAGAATCAAAGGAATTTAAGACAATGAAAATTCAGTTTGATAAAACAAAAGGATGTTTGATTCCACCGATGGTGTCAATAATCGGAGGTGTAGTAGCACAAGAAGCTTTGAAAGGTGGATCTGGAACATTTGTTCCCATAAATCAATTCTTCTACTTTGACAATGCTGACTTGTATGTTGACAGTGAAGTTTCTTATTCTGACAGCAGATATTTTGACATGGCCAGAGTGTTTTCAGAAGAAGGATTTGAAAAGCTAAGAAAAAGTAAAATATTTTTAGTCGGAGCAGGAGCCATTGGCTGTGAAAACATCAAAAACTTTGTTTGTTGTGGAATGGGATCAGAAGGGAAAATAACAATAACAGACATGGATTCAATTGAACACAGCAATTTAAACAGACAATTTTTATTTACGGTGGAAGACATTTCAAAAATGAAGTCAGAATGCGCAGCGAAAAACGCTTTGTTACTCAACGAAGATTTCCTTTCCCCTTCTGACTCATCCAGAAACAGCATAGCCTGCTTCACGTCGGCAGTCGGGCCACAGACCGAGGAGTTATTCTCCGATGAATTCATCGCCAGCCAAGATGTAATCTCAAATGCCTTGGATAATTTAGAAGCAAGAAATTACATGGACAAGAGATGCATAAGTTTACGTAGACCCATGTTCGATGCTGGAACAATGGGGACAAAGGGAAATGTCCAAGTTGTTTTGCCTTTTGTTTCTGAAAGCTATTCTTCCAGCATGGATCCAGCAGAAGATTCCGTTCCTCTGTGCACAATTAAATCTTATCCTTATGCAATAGATCACTGCATAAAATGGGCATTGAGTGAATTCAAGATTTTATTTAATCAAAATGTTCAGTCTCTCAAAGATTATTTAAATAATCCAAAGCAGTACGAGGAAGATGAAGAAATGCATAAAATAGCTTCGTCTTATCCAAAGACAGTCGAGGACTGCTTACGCCTCAGTCTGTCATATTTCGTTCATCAATATTCGACTTCAATTAACGAGCTTTTAGGCTTATTTCCAGAAGAACACGTCGTTGACGGGATGCCATTCTGGTCTCCCCCAAAGAGGATGCCACACGCGATCTCGTTCAATGTCAATGATGGAGTTCACATTTTATTTGTTAAAAGCTGTGCAAATTTGTACGCTGTTTCTCATGGAATTAGAGAAATTCCTGAAAAAGATGTCTTTGCGTATTTGGAAAATGTTTTGAGTGTCAGGGAACCAAATCCAATTCATTTTGAAGGTGTTGGAGATCTAAGCAAGTTATTGCCACTTGAGTTCGAGAAGGATTCTTGGCACTCAGATTTCATCTTCGCTTGTGCCAATCTCAGGGCTAGGAACTATGGAATCAAAGAAAGATCAAAGCATTTTATAGCAGGTGTAGCTGGAAAAATCATTCCTGCTATTGCCACTACAACTGCTATTGTCTCTGGGTTAGCATGTCCCTCGAAATAATAAAATATATAACAAAAATTAGAGACTGTAAAGAATACACGTCTAGATTCACAGAGATGATAGATGGAAATATTTACAACGGCGGTGCTTTGTCTAAAAATTCTAAGGCTTTGGAAATCTCGAAAAATTATTATTTGGATTTGGGAACACCTTTCTTGGCTTCTACTGATTTGGTTAAGCCAAAGGTTAGTAAGTGTGAATTGAATGGAAAGGAAATTAGCTTCGATCTCTGGTCAAGGATGGAGTACAGGGACATGTCTCTGAGAGATTTGATTGAGAAAGTTAAAGAAATGAAGATTAATCTTGAAATGATTTGTATCCAAGGGAAGGTTGTTTACTGGAATTTTGGCAATAAATTTGATGGGAATCTTGACAAGCTAATTTCTGAATTGTGTGACAAGAAGAAAGGACAGAGGCTTGTTTATGTTGATGTTTTATCTGAAACTGATCTTATTCCTTTTGCTGTTTTATTCTAGAAAATAAATTTGATTCTAAAAGTAAAATTTTATTTCTTATTAATTAATAAGCATATCTTTTTACTGATATACTATGTAAATGAATGGATATGTCTAGAAATATTTACTCTTTGTAAACTGTCTTCTTATTGCATTTATTTTATATTACAGAAACTTGGCTTTACGGGCAACTTTCTTGAATATTATTATAGGTTGGCCTTTCTTAACTTTCTTGAATAGTTTGATATTTACTTATTCATGTTTAAATATCAGTAGTATAACAGAATGTTTGGTTGTTTCCATTCACTTAGTAATCTTCTAATGGGTGTTATTTGACAAATAGAGCCTGATAATTTTGAGATTCTTTAACTCGATCAAAAAATGACAGGAGAAACATTTCTTTTATACTGAAATTTAGAAGTCTTTTAAATAATATTCATTCTTGATAAGGATCTTTCTAAATAGTTATTTTCTTACTATTTTCTATGTATATTTGGTTTCTATTGAATAAAATTTTTAAGAACTGAAACTTAGGTTCTGGAAAGAACTAATCATGATTCAAAATTTGCAAGATAAAACAATCAAAAAATTTTGAATTCTATTTTAATTAAAATTATGGTTTACTGAATTTAAAAATTTTAAATAAAAAGAAAAATAATTAGAATATTTTTATTGAGATCAAATAAAAGAAGACATATTTTTTATGTCATAATTCTTTACAAGAAGGTAAAAATAAGTTAAAATCAAGCCTAAAAAGGAGTTCAAAATTCAATAAATTCTAAAAGACTAAAATTGTACTTTATCATCAGGAAAATAATGATTAAACTGTTACAATATCTATAAATTCGAATCAGAATAGATTCATTGGCTCATTCGTTAAGTAAAGGAAAGATTTTGTAATTTTTTAATTTAAACAACTGTAATCAGTACTTATTTATTAAATTAATAAAAATTTTTGTAATTATTTAATTTAAGTAACAGTAATCCATATTTAGGGTTTAAAATTTTTACTCTGGCTATTAAGATCTTATTAATATTTATATCAGAACTAGTTTGGTTTTTAATCATTCCGTACAATTATTATCCTTTATTTTCAGTTTATTTAATTTTTAACTCCGTTAATTAATTCCCAATTAAAATTTTATTTAATGAACGTTTGATCAATTAAATACCTAGATCTGCAAAATTTCTTTAGAATTTCTGTGATTTAATCTACAAATCATTTTTCATTTTCATTTTTTAACTGTCTAAAGGGGCATTTTATTTATGTTTCCAATTTCTTTTTAAAAAAATATTTTCTAACCGTTATGGCTCACCTCAAAAAAAACTTCAGTTATGAATCTCAACTTGATCATCTGAGTGCTACCTATGATACAAGAAAAAAGAAGTTCGAAAAAACACAGAGACTACTATCGGATGAAGATAAAGCTTTTGAAAAATTTTTATTTAGCTTGGAGCAAGATTCTTTTGCAGTGAATAAAACTGTGGACAGCAAGGGATCAGTTACTTTTAATTTTGATGATTTGGCATCACAAGTGTTGGTTGATTCACATCAACCCACAGAATTCGGAGATCTATCGGAGAATCAGGAGGGCTCTAATTTGTCAGCCTCAGAAAGAAAGCACGTGTGCAGACACCCAAATTGCAACAAATCTTATACTTCTTCACATGGACTCAAATACCATTTGGATCATGGGCATGTTAAAGGTAAGGAGAATGACTACAAGCCATTTCCATGTAAGGTGCCTAGATGCACCAAGAGATATCGCAATAGTAATGGCTTGAAATACCATATGGCCAATACACATCCCAACGAAAAATATTAAAATTAGAAGTTTAGTTAAAAAATTTTATTTCAAATCATTTTTAATTTTTATGAGATTCTCCTCTTAAAGCAAAGTAATAAAATTCATTTTTAAACAGAATCTCTTACAAAATTTTATAAAATATCTTTTAAAATCTTCTAATATGTCAAAATTAAAATCTTAAGTGATTCTAATGGTATTAATTTCTTTGCTATTCGCTAGAGATTCGGCAGATAATTTTTTAATTCAATAAAATGCGAGATATTAATGTCTTTCGTGTAATGGTTTGGCTATTAGTTACTAGAAAATTCACCAGCTTAGATTCTAGGATAAAGCAGCCATAATCTTGCTAGGCTTTGATTATTAAAGACAAGAATTAAAATGCATGCTTGGGCGTGAGTTTTTACCATTTAATACAATATGAAATCATATTACGCAATCTCACAGTCCTTTCTAAGGTTTTTTTCTGCTTGCAATTTTGTACTGAAGTAGTAGCTGTTCTACTTTGTTGGATACGCTATTTACGACTAGATTCAAATTAATTCACTCAGTAGGATTCGAACCCGACCTCAAAAAATTTTTACAACATCAACTTCACATCACTGTGCTAGAAACTAATGAAATATTTAAAACTAGAAAGATGCTTTAAAGACTAGATTTAACATAGAGAGATAGAAATTTCTTTGCCATGGCTGTACGAACCTTTAATTGTATCTGCTTGTGTTTCAATCTATATCTAAAGAGATTTAAATTGTTGTTTTGAAGAGTCACAACAGAATGCTTTAAAAATTCTCTAAACTAAACAGATATTCTAAGACCAGTACATTTATTAATATTATTCAACTGCTTTTTTATATTGGGATAGTAGTTTTGGTCTGGAGTATTATTTTTATTTTTTCGATTGATCCAATTTCTTCATAGTCACCATACTCTTTGAATCCTCAACTAAAATACTTTCTAATTCCATTTTAGATAAAAATGTTTTGTATCTACTATATTTCAATGAAAACAACATTTTTAATAGTGAAAGGAGAGTTTTCCAAACTAGAATAATATTTTTTATTTAAAAGGCAGCTTTATCTTTAAAAATTCAATTCTATTTTCAAAAAATAATTACTGGAGATTGAGAAGGTTATCTGTTTTTTTTTAAAATTGATTGGTAAATTTATCTTCAAAATCTAATCATAACTACCAATATAATAATTTTTAAATCTCTTAAGTTTCATCTGAAAATAATTTTAGTCCTAAACAATCTGAAGAACCAGTTTTAAGCTCCTTTGTTTCTTTTTTGAATAATTGATCCACCCGAATCGGATTCTCTAAAATTAAAAATGAATAAATAGATTGCAGATTCGTTTTCGAATTAATTTTTCATTTATCAAATTTATAATTAAAACGTACTTCATCACAAATTTAAATGAATTAGATGAACTAGTTTATTCTAAAAATGAATAAATTATCTGTTCCGACATTTCAGCAATAAAGATAACTTTTAAAAAAAAATTTTCAGTTTTATTTATTTTAAATATTTAAGATCAAAAATTGTTATTTATAATCTATTTAATTATAAACAGAAAAACGAAATTTATTCAATTAGAAGCGTCTGTGCCTCTACAGGAGTAAATTTTACCCTTCTGCTAAATTCCTGGACACTTTAAATAAATCCCGAGCCCACTCTTAGGAACAAGATCTTTCATGTCTAAACTGCTCCAGCCTGATACCCTTCCGATCCATCTCTCTTTCTTCGAGGTTTTCTTTTTATGAGTCTGCTGTGACGTGATTTTCTGGTATAAATTGTTACTATTTTCACACACATAAGTGTGTTACTTATCCGGGTAACAACGAAACGGTTACAGTCATCTGTCTGACGACAGATTCTGGCCAGTTAATTATAAACAAGCGTAGTAAGTGCCGGTGTGATTTTCATTGTGAGATGATAGATTAAATCGTGCATTTATAAATATCATTTTTTTCTAATTAGTGTATTTATCTTTTCTATTTTTAAACTGATTAATAGATGATTTGCTATTATTCATGAAATATGAAATATAGTTATTTTTAGTACGGGCATGACCAGATATCTTCTCACATGATAAAAAGAAAAATGAAATAACTCTGATCGAGGTTGGAATTACCAATCTTGACCTATTAACTCAAGTTGAAAATGAAAAAACTAGAAAATACGATTTAATAGCAAATGAGTTATCATTGATTTACAAGTGCAAAGTGAATATAATTCCATACGTAATGACCTAGGAAGGGCTGGTAACGAAATACCACAACAAGTATAGTAAAGAGATGGGAATTGAGCTTTACCAATTAAATAAATTCTTATGATTTTAATACGGACATCTTAATCACAATTTGAGAAAAAATAAGAACAAGTCTACTTTATCCATGCCGCTCCCGCACACCACCTCCCCTTTTTTCGGGTTTTTCTTTTTATGAGTCGGCTAGCTGTGATGTGACGTTCTGATATAAACTGTTATTGGTTTCACACACATAAGTGTATTACTTATCCGGGCAACCACGAAAAGGCTACAGTCATCCGTCTCAAGACAGATTCTGCCCAGTTTGGTCAAACTCGAGCTCTAACTATCTTTTATATAAGTTCCAGAAGACTATATCACTAGAGGAATTTAAAAGGATGACAGTCTCAAGGCGTCCTGATAGATTTGATAGGGACACAGTCAAGCTTGTCAAAATGGTTGAAAATCAGTTAGAAATCTGCAATCTGACTAATGTAAAATTAGAATAAGCGATGTATTCCTCAGGTGCTTATAACAGCATAAGTCTAGCGAAAGGTGGATAGGCAAAGGGACGAGATGGGTACCTTATGAGAATGTGGGGCGACCATCAGGATTGTACAGATGCTCTACGATTTGAAAGCCAGAAATTCAGAACACCATCTAAATGGAAAGATAATATCGATAAAAAGCTAGTATAGCTTCAAACACTAAAAAAAATGATATTTATTAGCTAGAAGCCCTTGTACCTCGGCAGAAGAAAATTTTAAACCTCTTATTGAGGTCTTAAATACTCAGCACGAATCCTACGCTCACTCTTCCGATCTTCAGGGAAGCCCTTTTTTATTCATGCTGATCCCGCACACGCATGCAACCTGGATATGAAAGATCTTGTTCGAACGAATAGGCTAAAAATTTATTTAAAGTGTCCAGGACCTCAGTAGGAGGTTTAAATTTTCCTCCTGAAGAGGCACAGGGGCTTCTAGTTAATAAACATCGTTTTTTTAATATAATATTTTTACAGTTTTTTACTAGTTATATCAATATAATAAAAACAAATTACATTTTTTTAATGAAAATGTTCAATGGAGATGAATAAATTTCTTTTAAAGAAGACTGGCCTATAGGGTGCATTCGAACCAATGATGGCATGTATAGAACCGAATACAGCAAGAGAGACAGGTGCAAATAAACTGACCTCTAAGGATTCGTACATGCTGTATTAGGAAATTAAAATCATTAAATCAAAAGGTGAAGAAGTACGTTTCTATACACTTTATTGTGAATCTATAAAAAATGTAGAAATTGTTACTTTCCTTCCACACAGTTTCATCAGCTGAATGTTCATGAAGTTTATTTGTAAATAAAAGTTCTTGTCAAAATCGAACCTAATAATTTTAAACTGTTTCCCTTCTTTTTTTCTATCCAAACAACAATGCATTAGATGATAAAATTTCCTAATAAAATGGTCCGTGAGTGAAACACTTCAACAACGATTAGTATTGAGAAACTATAACAAGATACAGATTGGTGGTTGACCTGTGCTAAAATACCGTGTGTTGACCCTTCATCCGTTGTAAATAAAATCCTAAAGACGTAACTTTTAATATCTTTGATGTCTTGTCTTTCAAATAGCAACAGTAAACATCAGATTGAATAAGATGGATATTTCGGCAGTTGACTAATGAAGAATTACAGTGTATAAAGAGTTTAATTGTTGATGTTGATACCCGGCTGTTAGGATCCCTGCTAACTTGTATGAGAGAAAGACTGATCTTATCCTATTCTTCGTTAATCTGTTTTTTTTAACCATATTTATTAAATTAGATTTCGTTTAAATACTTTTTGGTCATTTTTAATTGTCATCCATCAAGCTCCGAAAGGGTCATCCTTTATATTTTCATAACCCTTCTTGTCTTTTCCCTCGTCTTTGGGCGATAAAGCTTCATTTGAGTTACTGATTGGCTTGGCTACGACATTGTTGTATAATAATTTTTCGATTTTCTGTAAAAGAGGAAATTGAATAATTTTGAGAATAAAATTTCGATCTAATTTCGGTTACAAAAAAGCAATTTTCCTGGGAAATTTGATGTCATTAAAAGTTAAAAGAGACAAATCCTTTACAGCATTTTTACTTTTAATATTTAAATCAGAATTCAACATCAGATAGTCCAAATCCATCAGAATTGTGAAATATAAAATCAAAAGGATTTTAGAGCAGTTGTATTTGTGTATTCTTTGATTAAGAAAATTGTCTGTGTTGATCATCAAGATTTTCGAGTTAGAACATGGACAGATAGCAAAAAATTCATCTCTCGCGTTGATAATATACGAATTCTTGTTTTTGTCATTACTCAAGATGCAATTAAAATCATTAGCAATATTTTTTAGAATTCTAAAGGTGAGGATTTTTGAGTTAGGCCTGAAATTTAATTTAATTAGATCACAAAGAAGAATCGAGTTATTTAATAAGTTGATTGATAATTTTTTCGAAATAAGACGAGAACAATTATCTACTAGCTTATACTTTTGAAGAATCTTGTTTAAATTAACTATGTCTTTTGCATTTGGAAACGGGAATGCACTTTCTAGAAAATTATAAAATGCATCAAAAGCAGTTTTATCATCGTCCAATAAATCGAGTGAAGCATATCCGTCAAAATTTAGAATCGATTCGGCTTTAGATGTCTTAGGGAAATTAGATAATTTGGAATTTTTGATATATTCCAGGTGAATTTTTTCATATTCATTTGGCTCAAATCTTCTGGTGTTATTAATAAAAAATTCAGACGAATTGAGAATCCTGCTATAGTATAATCCTATATCTTTATTCAAAAACCTAACAACAACATATCTCTCATTCTTGTATATTATTGGTTTTGGTAATTCGATGCCATAGCACAAGTTTAAGAAATTCAGAAGGATCATGGGCTTTAAATTATCAATCTATCTGTACAAAATGTGATCGATAATTAAAGATAAACGTCAAAAATAAAATCACAAAATTTTCAAAGATGATTTACTTTTGACTGATGAATATTTGATCATCAATTGATAAGATAATGGATTTTATCAAATAAAACAAGAATAAATCACAAAGATGAGACAATAGGATCGACATTGTTGCTTTCATTTAACAGCTGATGTTTGGGTCATTTACTTGTGTGATTCACATGTATTAGTCTGTTGTAAATGTATGTGATTCAAGCTTATTTCCGAAGATTGCCTGACTTATCCATATATAAAATAATATAAAACTGAATGCTGTAATTCTGGCGTTGATACAATAGCTGTATATAATATTCCTAATCAGAAAGGATTTATTTAATAAACACCACTGTGACCAATTTTGCTAGCATGCCATATTAAGGAAGATGTGGTTCTCTTCAATACTACTACAATTATCAAGAAGGATACCATTACATTTACGCAGAAATCTATAAATTTACTTCTTTTTTGAGTTTATTCTATAGAAATTAAAGCAATAATGGTCGAAGTTTCTCTACTGTCTTCATTTCAATGTTAAAAATCAAGAGATGAACATATCAAACTTGATATTCATTCATTCTCAATGAAAATCATCAAATTTGCAAAAATAATTTTTGCGGAACGTTTAGCAAATAGAAAACTTTTGATTAAGACATCAATTCTTTTTGATTATTAGTCATTTCGTTGTTCTTTTAGATTTGATCAAACAATTCTAAACATGTCTGTTATATCCATAAGATACAAAAATTGAAGAATAGGTTGTTCATTTAACACCTACTAATAACATTTACTTTTAAAACGATAAATTATAAAAGATCAAGCCTTCATTAAATAAAAACCTATAACAGCTTATAACAAAATTTCAGAGAAATCACATCAAATATAATTAAATACACAAAATTAATCCTAGGTGAATACTGGGTCCTCTGCCTTTTTCTCCAACCTCGGGCATTTCAATGCTTGTTGATAAAGAGCCTATTGCTAGAGAATATAGATTATAACTTACGAGACAATTCAATTTTAGAATAAATACGAGAATCTATTTAGTAGTTGAATAAAATTGGAATATGATTAGTCGAAACATCTATGGTTGTGATTTGACGAATTACAAGAAGAATTGTGTTGAATGAGATCAATTATTACAAGCATGGATTTCTATTAAATCCAATTGCTATTTTGAAAAGAAAAATTTATTAAATTTTTTTTTTATATCTTAATTTAGTAATTGCAAAGTAAATCTAGATTGATCAAAAATTTGTAAGCATTGATATAATTTGAGATTTCCACACACATTTATATCATAGCGTATCGAAAATTCTCAATATCTAAGATGTTAAATTTATTCCAATTTAAATTTACAATAACAAGTAAAATTACGTACTATCAATTTTCTAGTTATGAAAAGCAAAATGGCAAAAAAAGCCAAAAGATAAATTACTATAAAATATTGATTGGTGAAGAAAACACAACCTTCGAGCATTTTGGAAACATCATCGCACTTATCTACCAATTTTTGTGCGGAATCTTTGGCAACGTTGTTGAATATCGACGATTTCATCGCATTTTGCCCTCTTGGGCCGTCAGAACAAATGATAAGATTCATCTCTTCAAGCATAATGGGTAAATTTGATATTTCTGATTCATTCATTAAATCAATATTAGTAAAAAATTTGTCGAAAGTATCTGAGTTGAAATTCAGGCTAAGTTTAGTAATAAATTGTAAAAATTTGTTTTCAATTCCCTTTTGATCTTCATTTGCAATATCTAAAATGCTATCAAAATATTGATATGAAGAATCATACCTGTAAACAAATAACCTGGTTTTACTATTAAAAAGATAATCTAAATAAGAGTTGGGATTCATGAACAACACAAGAGCTTTTAAAAAATAAACTATAGAATTTCTCTCGAGTGTACAAACAAACAAATATATGACTTTTGTAGAAAGAATCAAATTTGAGACTGTAAGTATACAAAAGAACATTTGTATCACACCCGAAAATCCTCTGAATAGATAAAGAATAAGATTCGAGAAGAAAAAAGCTTTTACATCCATTAAAAATGTCCTTGCGATACTATAAATACTGAGTTCTAAAAGCTTGGCCCCGTATAAATCTTTAAAATATGCTGTTATAATTTCGATAGAAAAGATAATCGTATTAGACATTACGGCGAACAACAAAAGTGAGATCCAAAGCGTATCCAGTGCATAGAATGATCCAAATATACGTTTACGAATTAGAACCAGGGATGGGTGAACATCAAAACTTGAAATGCGTATTGCCCCAAAATAAGGTAAGCTTGGTGTAAGCACATAAGAAAATAGATCAGCAAATACTATCCTGCTATTGAAAAATAATAATCCGCTCGCACCGTTATCATTCGATTCAGTCTCAGAAGCTACCTTACAAATAAAAATTAAAATTGAAAAGAGTAAAATTATTTTAGTATCCATCAAAATTGATTTGATCAATAAACTGATGTGTTTTAAATCGAACGATTTGAAATCCATTGAGTAAGACTTCTGTAAGGAATTATTAAGTTTCTTCACACTATAAACTGCTTCCAATTCGTTCAAATATTTCTTTGATTCAGGTCGTAGTTTGTTAACTGATTCGAAAACTGACTTCGCCGAAAAGATTTCCATCAAAAATTCGTCTGTAGTCAATCCATCAACAACCTTCATATTTTTATTTTCTAAAAAGCTATTCAAATGCATTATTGGACCAGAATAGATTGAATTTCCTAGATATATGAACAAAATATCGTCAAAGGAATGATATATAGAAGGGGATGGCTGGTGTAATGTCGCTATGATTGTCATTTTTTTCTCTATAGCAAGCCTCTTCATATATCTAACAAACTTCAATGCCATATTTGAATCTAAATCACTTAAAGGTTCATCAAGTAAGAGTATTTCTTTTTTTTGTGTCAAGGAAATAGCGATGAAGACTCTCTTTCTTTCGCCCCCAGAAAGCGATTTCATTGGCTTATTGTTATGATCAACCAAACAAAGATTTTTCATTAGCTCATCGTATTCCGTGTCGGATATTTCTCCTGCGAATTCCATGCATTGTCTTATAAACTGCTTCACCGTTTTATTCCCGACCTCAAATTCATCTTGCTGGACATATGCAACTTTGTCATACCAGTGACAAAAATCTCTTTCAGAACCTTCAAATAAAATTTTACCAGAAGTCAATGACGTCCTTTGGCATTTTCCGTAAAGAAGTGTCAGAAAACTAGATTTACCGCTTCCATTGGGACCCATTATACAATTGAGCTTTCCTGGTTTAAATGTTGTTGAGATGTTTTTAAGAATTGACTTCATTTCATTAGTTTCGTCACATTGAATTTCCAAAGATACGTTCTTGACTTCAATCATAGGACTTGAGACAAAAAAAAAAATTCAATAAAAAATTTTCAAGGGGAAATTTTTTAATTGATCTGGGAAATCATTTGAATTGGTCATTTTCAAGAGATAAAAATAAAGAAATTAAATTGTTATGAAGCACCAATAACATTAGGCAGAATCAAATGTGGTCTTTATTAGCATTGATTATAATTAGATCGAAAATTTCATGTAAAAAAGAAGAGCTAATATAGAAGTACCATTTTTTCACTTAAAATATATGAACATCAGAGAAAGGCTGACCCAATTGGTTTAATCGAATAAATATTTGTACTAAATAAATAGATCGAAGAAAGTGACAATTCAGAAAAGAATAATCACTTCGATTTTGATTTTTAAGACATAATTCAAAAATAGTAAGTTTATTCATTGAGAAAATAGAGATCTACCTAGCCAGATGATTGTCCAACCATAAAGATAACAAACTCCCCGAATTTTTGATAACCGAAGGAAAAGAAGATGAAATCCCTTATGACAAGCATCATATCATATGTATCGAACTTTTCTATTCAGATTTCATTCTTGTGTTCTAAAGCCTATAATATTTCTATTTTCGACTGTTTTTGTATTTAAGAATAGTGTATTCAAATTACTGAATATTTTTTACATGGAAATCTCTATTATTTCATTCATCCAATAGACTTTATGCACAATCCCAACGGTTTTTAGTACGCCCATTTTATTGGTGGGCTTTCTTCTGACTCTTAAAAAAAGGGTAGCTCGCTTGAGAGGGTTTGATGAGAACTCTGAAGAAAAGATTATCCAAGGGTAATCAAAACATTAAGCATGCCTATTAATATATAGTTGGCCAAATTTAGAATTATGTTAACAAACTAAATTTCAGCTTTTTTCGCCTCTATTTGAATTTGAATCCAAATATCATCCTGAAAATCTTAGCATTTATTTGGCCGACTTTTATGTTCTAACTATTTTTCAATTGTAGAGTCGAAGAAGGGTTGATCTCAAATCTATATTTACCTGCTCTAAGCATATTTAACATCCATGAATCTTGCCTATTTTGACTTTGAACGATTATATTACATTTTTGGGTGGTTTTTAATAGTTATCATATGAAGATCTTAATCCCCAAGTATAGAGTTATTATTTTATTGTGAATCTTTCTCAGATGAAAGGGTAGTTATTTTATATTCTTTATGTCATACAATAAATAAATGTATCATAATTAACTTGGCTAACGAAAATCAATTATTCGACGATTAAATTCGATATAATTAATAGTAATGATCTTCATGAATAGTTCGTAAAATATCAACAAACGAGTTTATTCAACTCCATATTAATTTGTATTGTACCTGTAGGGGGAAACTATACATATATAAAGGAAAGTGTAGATTAATTGTGCCTGATGTGATTAATAAATTCATTCAAAAGCGTAAAGTAGAATTACGAAACAATTCTGCAGTTTAGAAGAAATCATATCCATAACATGGCACCATTTCTATATAATATAAATACAATCCAACAATAACGTTAATGCATTCAGATCAAATGAGTTTCGAAGCAGTTAAGAAGGCATCTAATAATTTTGCCTGTTGGATGATATGCTTCACAATTTATTGATAGTAATTGGTATAGTCTTCTCACATCATGAAATTCATTTGATGAAATTTCATCTAACAAATTGACAATTCCCATCTACTGAATAAGTCATATTAAGTAGAGTTGATTCATGTCAATTTTTAACAGCTTGTTGACTTTATGATATGACATGATTCATTCTCAAGAAATATTGCGTATGTCCAACTTTTTTATCATTACGGCCGATTGTTGTAGAGATTATAAGTAAGAAGTTTCGTATATTAATGGAAAGTAAATAATAAAACTTTAATGTTTCACTTAACTTATGTGAAATGTAATTGTCATATTATTTTATCAATATATTTACTATTGAGATTTCTCTTTTATTTTTATTTTCATACGTCAATATGATATGTGATTGATATGTAACTGAAATGTTTTTGTCTTTGATTTTAAGAACAATTCTGTTTCATAGTCAATCATTAATTGATTCTGGCCATGCTGATATAGTCTAAAAAAACAATCTTTTTTTTTCGAATTATTTCAGCTTTTTTTGGCTGATAAAATGTGCGTTCGGTGTAATAGGAATAGACTTGCACATTTTAGAATTAGAGTCCCACAAGAACATATTTATGAAATATTTTTTAATAATTTCGATTAAGAAAGGTTTTTAAATGCTTCCGAAACGCTTGCTAATATAGAAAATGCCGACCCAAGTGCCTTTAATGATGCCTAGTTCTTGATTTCAGTTATGATTCAATCCAATTCTTATATCTTCATATCCGAACCAGATTAAAAACACGCCTGCCCTGAGCCAATTGGTAACCTTTATGATTTGAAAAACAAGAAAATAACTTAATTTCTCGAGACATATTGTTTGCAAGTTCTAGTTTCATTAAAAATTTTGCATCACTTATAATGCTCTTTGAAATGATTAAGAAAATGGCCCGAATTAGATATCATGGTACAAATTTATTTGCGTTAGTTTAATTGTCTAAGTCTCATGGCAAATATAGTTGTAGTTGAAGCAACAATATTTCTATACCCCTCTGATGACAGATGATAATTTGATAAGTTCTACCGCTTATTCTGACGATATTATTGGTAAACCAACTCCTATGTAGATATATAAATGAAAATAATTTAATAAATATGTTTGATTTGAAGAATCCCAACAAAGTGGATTTAATAAAAATGTAAAGCAATGCCGTTCTGAATTGATTGAATATTAAAATAAGTAAAATAAATCCTAGCGAAAAAATTGACCATTTGAGGAATTCTAAAGCAGACACAAAAATTGTAAATTTAAAGACATGTAATTGTTATTTTTAGTATCTTATTTTTGTCATTAGCTTTCAACAAAATAATTTTTCTAGGTCTTTATTTCAGAAAACGACAAGTAATTCTCTTCCAATCAACTATTTGGTTTAGTCTTTAAATAATGATATCTTGGTGGTCTTTCAAGCCAGGAAAATCTCAAAAATATTTAATTCCTACAGATTAATTTCTGAATAAAATCCTTTTCAAATATCCTTGGTTCATATTCTATTATTGTAAAATTTTCCTTGAAGATGAGTGGTGATTCAAGATTGTGCAAAATTTCAATGAGAGAATGCTTTCCGAAATTTACACCATCCACAAAATAAAGAACGATTTGTGCAGAATCTTTCTCTAACAAACATTTGCAAATCCCTTTGTTGTCAAATGAATGTGAGATCGAAGCCTGCGAATTGAGTGAATTAGAAATGTCCAAAACTTGCAGTATTCTGTATTTTCCTTTTAAAATCATCTGGATAAATTTATGAATGTTCAAATCCAAAAAATATGAAAATTTTTAGCACAATGTTGTATTTGTTTAATTACAATCGAGAAATCATTAAAAAGTAATAAAAACTATCAACCATGTGTCTGTGATGAAATTAATCTATATTAAGAAAGACAGCATCTTCGGACTGCCTTGAGGCATAAGATTCACTTTGTAGTTGAAAACCATACTTTCATTCAGAGAAGGGAATCTTTTTTTAATTTCTAGAAAAAATTTTTTTTTCATCAAAGGCCGATGATTGCATAGACACATTTATATTTATTTGGAACATGGACGGAGAAGAAGCAAAAAGTGAAAAATCATGAATTGGAATTGAAGGTAACAAAAGATGATATTGAAACAATTTATTTGAATAAAGAGAAAGAAGACGAGAAGTATGAACCAAAAAGTGAATTCGAAGACGAAATGTATGGTCCGAGATGACTTTAAACCAGAGCAAGAAAGGAATGCATCTTAATACTATCTTGCGGTATACTAAACACTTTATAGTGACGAAAATCGATGCATCCATTAAGAGATTGGCAATCTCTTTCTTAACTCCTTGTGAAAAATTTTATGAATTTGAAAAATATGGAAGACAGCAGGCTGCAGTTGTCTGTAAAACAAGTCTGCAGCCACTACTTAGGAGGTAGAGGTGTAAAGCTCGTGCTCGAGCATTTACGACACATAGGAGTCCTGTGTGGCGTTTGGTTTTAAAATGTCGGGTGGTTCAAGAAAGTGTATGTATATATATGTATATAAAGCCATTCCACTTTGGGTATAAAACATATATGCTGCTCCTAGTTATCGAAGCCTGCCAAGGTTAATAGGGGCTAACCCTGAATTTAGAGGGATCCGTTGAGTGTTTTTCTGATCTTGCCTGGGCCAACTTTTCTCCATCCAAATGGTTTTTTTAGCAACCCGTTTGACAATAAGGTTTTCACCGATAACTCATTAGCTATAGCAATATAGTGAAAATAAATTACTTTTTTTTTTTTCTAGAAAATTTTTTGGTCCGAGATGACTTTAAACCAGAGCAAGAAAGGAATGCATCTTTTAAAATGTAAGGAAGACTGCAGCCACTACTTAGAAGTGGTTGAGGTGTAATATTTACGACACATAGGAGTCTTGTGTAGCGTTTGGTTTCAAAATGGCGGGTGGTTTAAGAAAGTGTTTATATATGGAATGGGCACAAAGCCATTCCACTTTGAGTATAAAACATATATGTTGCTCCTAGTTATCGAAGCCCGCCAGAGTATGATTGGCTTAGCCCTGAATTTAAAGTATTCCGTTGTGTGTTTTTCCGATCCGATCTTGCCTGGACCAAGTTTCCTCCATCCCTTGAGGGTGAGTTTTTAGCAACCCGTCTGACAATAAAGTTTTCACCAATCACTCACTAGCTATAGCAATATAGTGAAAATAAATTACTTTTTTTTTTTAAGAAAATTTTTATGAATTATAAAAAATAAGCAAGACACCGGGTACAAGTTATTTATAAAGCAAGTCTATATCCACTAGTTAGGAGATAGGGATATAATAGTTGTGCTCGAGTAATTGAAATATATAGTCATCCCATGTGTGGCGTTTGGTTTTCTAAAAAAACAAGATTTATTAATTAGTAGCGCTTGTGTTTGTACAGGTAAATTTTAAATCTCATGCTAAGGTCTTGAGCACTCAACATAAATCCCAACCCCATTCTTTCAACCTTAGGGCAAGCCCTTTTTTACATGTGCATGTAGGCGTTCCGGTCCCATCTACCCATTTTCAGCATTTTCTTTTTATGAGGAGTCTGTGACGTTTCGATATAAACTGTTATTAGTTTCACACACATAAGTGTGTTACTTATCCGGACAACCACGAAGAAGCTACAGTCATCCATCTCACGACAGATTTTGCCCAGTGATTCAAGCTTTAGTACACCTATATGGTA
>JAWNLH010000200.1:0-43485 GCA_035042485.1 Drosophila cyrtoloma | reverse complement strand
TTAGTATTACTTATCTGTGCAGGCTTAAAAATCAGAATTCAAAACCTGATTTTATTGAGCATGAAATTATTATTAATATGCCTATTTATTTTTCATTTATTAACTCTTTCTAATTTGATCTATTGAACGATTTGAGATAAAAGTTCAATTCAGTTATAGGTTCAATTGTGAATGATCTGCTTTAGTCTCTTTTATTGTTCCCTTTTCTTTGATAATTTTTAAATAAATCGTAATAAGAAAGCCATTTTTATAAAAGAATTTGTGTATTTTTCAATCCATTTTTACTATTTTGAAGATTTCAAATGATTTATTCAATACTTTTTTTAAGTATTTGCTTTTACTCGATTCTAGATATTAATTATTGGAAATTACTATTTAGAAAGTACGAGATACATATGCATTTAGATCTTCAATGAAATTTTGCTTTTGCCACCAAATTCATCTATATTGCAAAAAAAACACTTAAAAGTAATCTTCTCTGTGGTTCAAAGATAAGTTAGATATCACAGTCTTTATTTTTGACTATTTACTTTTATTGAGATCGGGTCTGCAATTATATGAAGATTGATCAACAAAATGGCAACAGAATAATCGGACTGCCCTGTGTTGATTTTTAGCAAACCACGTTTTAAAAATATCTTAAGATCAATCAACCAAAACAATGTCGTAGTCTGTTAAGCATTGTTTCAGATATTGTTGAAATGATTCCAACAACTACAAATATAGAATAGAACCTAATTAGATTGAAGGTGTAATGATGTTAATAAACGTTTTCTATTCAAAACTCCAAAGAGTTCATATCAAATAAGAAGATCATATTTGCTAGACAGACTTGTTCAAGAAGATACAATGAGATGAAATCTACGTAATTCATTCAAATAAATTATTAATTGATTTAAGTTTAATCGATCAATCATTATTGTATATACTAAGACTATGCCAAAAGGAAATAAATTTATTGGATAGTTTCGTATTTTAAATGGATCAGTCTTATGGTTATTGAATAATAAAGGGGTTTATTTAATATTTATAATATCTATTTGATAAATATGAAGCAATGATAATCTATTTACTTATAATGAATCATAATTTTAAGGCTTTCAATTAATGAATACTACATCCGGAAGGATAAAACATACAAATTGGATATAGTCAAATATCTGATTATTTATAACAATATCTTATTAGATACCAACGATCGTTTCAAATGCCCTGCTGTTATTAGTACGGATAAATGATTCATAAAGGTAATCAGGACAATTGTTTTAATTTATTTAGAGTCACCAACTGAATATGTACATATAAGAATTTATTACTATTATTTTTATACATCCACCTTTATTCTGCTGTAGTGTGACTGGTTCATGTAATTTCAGTATAGAACATCTATATTCTATAGATATTGTTGTATAATTAATGGATGTCCACATATCTTTCAGTTGGTTGTTCTCGATTTCTTGACGAAATTCCAAAGTATCTGAAACTTCTCTAGGCTCTTCCACTTGCAAGACTTTGAATGAATCTTGGTTGTTAAAAACTCCATCGGAAGAAGAATACTTGGTCAGTCCATCGACTGAAAAGTCCACAGATGATGTATAATCAAAACATATTCAAGTTGATATCATCATATGCACACCCTTTAAGACATTTTCAGTTATTATTGTAAATCTCTTTTTACTGTGAATAAATCTAAAATTTACAATCATATTTTGCATAACTTCAATATTTGATCGTGTTAATATTATAACGTCACCAAGTCCTGAATAGTCTGTTGCTTTTCTAATAGGCCACAAAAAAATTTGAGTCAAAAATTTATTGGCTTTTAGTAAAGCCATTGTTCCTGTTAAAACTATAATAAATCGTGATTCAAGTTGAACAATTCAAAATTTTTAATATTTTAATATTCCTGTATGAAAAAAGACACTTAAAAGATATTTTAAAAACGGATATCAAATCCTGATTACTTAATCATTTAAACCCTTTGGTTGATTCTTGAAGACAGTTTACATTTTGTCTATAGCCGTATAATTGCCTTAAATATTAAAAGTACAACTGTTAAGATGAGAAACAGTATTTAAAAGACATTATTTATTAAATATAATTTAGTTTTTTATCTTAAGCCCAATAATTGTTACAGATTAAATCATTAGAATTGGATTTCTTAAATGATAAGTATCTAATCATAATTAAATTGATGTAATAAATATAATTACAGAAATGATTAGCAATCAATCATAAAGTGTTGTAACTATTAGGTAGTTTCAACAAAAAATTTTAATTAAAAGAAAAGTTTTATAATGATAATAATCTATCACATCAATGAAATAAATAATCATTTCATTCTGCTAATCTTCTTTAATGAGTGTATTTATGAAAGGTATCATCATAGATTTACATTGCTTTAATCAATTAACGCTAAATATGATTAATTTAATTCTTATTCACAGTTTTTTTTTATATTAACAATATAACTTGTAAATCAACTTTATTTTCCAGTACAAATGATCTTGTCTCCATCCCTAAATTACTATTTGATAGACAAATTCCTAAGTATTTTTCTCAAAGAAAATATGCGTGTATGCAAGCGCAATTCACAAATAAATATGATGATAAAAAAATCGAATTTAACTGAAGACAGTTATTTTTATTTTAAAGATAAAAAATTTGAAAAATCCATTTATTTTTATTACTTTAAGATATCCACATCAATCTAAATAAATGATTGCATTGGTTTCGCGTAAACAGTCATGGCTTTTAATTTCGAAGTTTTTTAAAAATTCAAAAATTGTCCAATCAAATTGCTTGATTTATTTTTCAATTTTTAAATAAAAATTTTTTCAGGGGCATGAAGTTTCTGCTATACTACAATATTTTATCACTGTGCAAAGCGCAGTCAGCATCCGAGGTAGTAAACAAAGCATTACATGCTTATAGAGCTGGTAATGCCGAGCAAGCTCATTCCATTTTTAAGTCGCATGTCAACGACTTTCCAGATTCGTCATCATTTTTTGCTGAATATTTCAACTTTTTGATCAAGCAAGGAAAATACTCAGAAATCATAGAACTTTATAATGACAGGATTCCAGGAGAGAAAGCAAAGCTTCTTTACGAAAATGCCACGGAATACCAGAAAATACTCAACACGCAAGACAAAAATAAGATAGCTTCTTTGATTTCAGTTTCACAAGACTCAGTTGAAATCATTTTGATAGTCGTATCAAATATTATCAAGACAGATCCAACTCAGGCTCAGAACTACGTGACCCATGCATTGAAGTTTGCAAACAAGGCACAAACCATGGATTTGCTAGTTAAGAGATGTGCGATTTTCTTTTCTCAAGGTGATATTACAAATGGATTGGAGACACTCTCTCGCCTGAAAGCTAATGATTATAAATATTATAATCACTACAATGCGTATAGCACATTGTACAGTGAATTCGAACGAATCAAGAAGGTGGATGCTCCCGCGGAGGCAAAGATCAACTCTTTTTCAATTATTTACAACAAGGCATTAGGATTCAAGCAGACTGATTCCTATTTTATTCCATCGATATTTGAAAGTCTTTACACTCTTGTCTTGGAATACATTGTAGAAATAGGAATACACGCCAAGAACATGGAAACTTACAGTTATTCGTCTAGATTATATCGGGCAGATCCAAGTGAAAAGAATGTCACAAGCCACATAAAGGCACTGATCTTCGCCGAGAAGGATGAATTGGCAAAGAGTGTTTTGGAGCAACACAAATCAATGTTCGCTGCAAGCACGATTGCAGATTTTCATAGACTAATCGAGATTGAAAGCTCTCAAAGGGACAAGAGAAAGCAGGAGCAAAAGGAGGAGAAGAAACAAGAGCAAAGGGCTACAATCCCTCCAGGTAAGAGGCAGGGAACTGACTTCTTGGGCTATTACAAGACATTGGGTGTAGAGAAGAATGCTACCATCGCTGACATGAAGAAAGCACACAGGAAATGCATAAGAAAAATTAACAAAGAAAACGCCAAGATTGATCCCAAGAAATATCCGAAGAATAATTCTCCAAAGGATCTTGCAATGAAGGAATTGAATAAAGCATACGAAGTTTTAACTGATGAACACTCAAGGAACAGTTATGATATGGGATATGATCCCAGTGAGATGCCTCACAGCTCATCTAACCATCATGGCGGTGGAGGACAAGGCTTTGATGAGAGACAAGTTCAAGATATTTTCAGAGAGTTATTTTCTGGTGGTGGTGGAAGATCCAATTCTCAGTTCTTTGAAAGTTCAGGTTTCTTCTCAAATGGTGGTGGTTCCAGAGGCCGTGGTTCTAGACAGTTTATTTTTATTAATTAATAAAATCTGTTTTACTTAAAATTTTTATTAATTAACATTTTTTATTTAATGAAACTTTGTGATGGCATTTGGAAGTGTATTAATTGCCTAAGTCACAATATCAAAATGAAATCTATGAGAAGTGGAAATCAATGCAAAGAATATTAAGATCATGTTATCACATGCTTTCTCGTCGAGGAAGTTGCCAGCTTAATAAGCAAGACCCTTCTTCAAAATTCAGAATCCCTCTTTAGTTAATATGTGCATTAAAGTGTAACAAGTGCACAATAGATTATGCCTTGAATTTTCTTTCGGTTTAATAATATTTGATCTAGTAGCTGCTCCGTACAAGAGACTTGACACGGAATCAATCAAACACTAATTGATAATTATTACATTATCCATTAAATAAATTCTATAATAGCTGCTCTATCAGACTAATTTTATCAAAGTTTATTATTTAAATAATTATTTCTTAGTCTAATCTTCTATCTAATTTCACTAATCATAATTATTGATATTGTAAATGTCAGAACCGACTCTGCCAACGAAAATATTTGTTAATATTTTCCTTATTCTATTTTATCCAGCTGTCGTGAAATAGAATTTAACTTATTATTATTTTATATCTAATCACGATCGGAATTTGAAAATTTTTGAAATATAAAAATAAAATGAATTTATTTTCAGTAAATCTTTATAACATGATTGATCGGTGAAATTCTTATTTTTAAACAGGTTGCTAAAAATATAAGAAATTGATCACTCTAAATTCAGGACTAAGCACTATCATACACTGCCACGATTTAATAACTATGATCACCATATATGTTCCATACACGAAGTGAATGGTATCATATTCATCCTATCTACAGATTCAATAATTTTGAAACCAAACGCCACACAGGACGATTATATCTTGTAGATACTCGAGTACGGGCGTTATACCTCTAAATAGTGGCAGCAGACTTGTTTTACAGACAACTGAAATCTTTCTTACATTTTAATAATTTAAAAAATTTTAAGATATTTAGAAAGAACGAACCAGATTCTTAATAGAACGCCTAAGTTGCTACACTATTAATTATGTACAATATATCAAGAATTTACTAAGATGATTTTCTTTCTAATTTTAGTTTAGAGATATTTCAGACATAAAAATATATTATCAAAATATCTGTGTTTACTAAAATCTAAGGATTTTAAAAGTTCTATCCTACGAAAGAAATTTAGAATTGACCACAGACTTGAGATTCAGATCAATATATATCTCTTCCGTGAACTAGATTCTAACTGGACCTATTTCAATTCATCCTCTATACATATCAGCAAAAAAAATGAATGAAAGGTTGATTCAATTGACTAATTCCTTAGTAATTTCAGATATCAAGATGACAAATCAATATATTGTCTTTGTAAATATCATCCCAACCGTTTTGTAATTTAAAATCTTGGATGAGCATAGAAGATTTGAAAAAGGATAATAGTCCAAATAAAAGATTTGAAAAAAAAGTAATTCATTTTCAGTATATTGCTATAGCTAATGAGTGATCGGTGAAAACCTTATTGTCAAACGGGTTGCTAAAAAATCCACCCACAAGGGATGGAGGAAACTTGGCCCAGGTAAGATCAGAAAAACCCTCAACGGATCATTATAAATTCAGGGATAAGCCCTATCATACCCTGGCGGGCTTCGATAACTAGGAGCAAAATATATGTTTTATACCTAAAGTGAAATGGCTTTGTGCCCATTCCATATATAAACACTTTCTTAAACCACCGAGAATTTTGAAACCAAATACTACACGGGACTCCTATGTGTCGTAAAATTACGCCTCTACCTCCAACAACAGACTTGTTTTACAGACAACTGCAGCCTGCTGTCTTCCTTATTTTTAAAATTCATAAAAATTTTCAAAGGAAGTAAGAAAGAGATTGCCAATATCTTAATGGAAGCACCAAGTTTCAGCACTATAAAGTGTTTATTATATCCCAAAACAGTATGAAGATGCATTCCTTTCTTGCTCTAGTTTAAAGTCGTCTCAGACTTCCAAATAAATGATTCAAAATATTACTTTGAGATAAAGAATTTCGTTATTGTATCCTTCAAACAAAGAATTTATTTAATGGGTAAATCTAATGAGTGTCTTTGGTATTGTAATCAAGAATATTTCAATAATTTTTGATTTTATTAATTAGAATTGCGTTAGTTATTAGTTTGTTCTAATATTGATTCCATTAGGCAGTGTTAGGATTAATTCTACAACTTTATCTTTGTAGCTATTAGGCCTAGATCGGCATTCTCCTAGCATTGATAATGCAATTTTTTCTTGATGGATCTTCTCCTTTATTCGTGAAAAGGACAAGACAATAATATCAAAAAAAAGAAAAAACAAAACAACTAGAAACGCCTGTGCCTCTATAGGAGGAAATTTTAAACCTCCTACTGAGGTCCTGGGCACTTGGAACAAATCCTAAGCCCACTCTTTCGACTTCTGGCATGCCCTTTTTTCGGGTTTTTCATTTTATGAGTCTGCTGGCTGTGACGTTCTGATATAAACTGTTACTAGTTTCACACACATAAGTGTGTTACTTATCCGGGCAACCACGAAAAGGCTACAGTCATCCGTCTCACGACAGATTCTGCCCAGACAATAATATCAAACCTCCGATTTGCATTCGTTCTCTTTACTAAATTAAGAAAAAATAAAATTTTTATTAAAAAAAACTATAATACTGAAGGTATCAATATCTTTACTTGAATTTTTAATAGACTGTTTGTCACAAATAAGCCCATTGTCCCAAACTTTGAACACAACTCTATCATAACCTGCTAGACTTCGCCTATTGAAGACAAGAAGAAATATACATATCTTACCATCTACTTTAAACCCTTTATATATTCAATACATTCTACAATCACAATTCGCAGTCTATTTAAACAATGAGTTCTTCGGCCAGCAATTTTATTGTTAAGAATTAGCTATTCTCCTTCATTGGATACGATTTATATATGTTTTTTATGAGTAAACCTCAATTACTTCACTCATCAGGATTCGAACCCGAGCTTCAAATTTTCGTTTTTTATAACGTTAACTTTACATCGTTGTGCACAAAGGCTTTCTTGGGTAAAATGAATTAAATTATTCTCGAATTCATTTATATATTAACGTAAAATTGAAAATAAAATCAATTTGTTGAAGTTATAATTGGTAATCTAGAAAATTATTTGAGAAGTTAAGGCTCTGCGAATGAAGCAATCTAAATATATCAAGGACGATTTCCTGAATTAAAAGCGTAAAATATAGAATTTAAATGTATAAAATGACCGATTTACATAAATTTGAAAATACATTCATCGACACCTGCTTAGTACCTTGGAATGAATTTACAATTAAAATAACTTTTTAAAGTTGAAAGTATTTATTTCCTGCACATATATTTCTATATTTTCTATTACATGCTCATGACATGGTCTCCAATTCCCTGCTCATTGCTTGTTAAACCTGTGTTGTAATTTGAACCTCCATTAAACCTTTCATGGGCCGATGAAAAGAACTGTTCAGCATCTTCTGCTGCAAGCAATATCGCAAAATATTCCCAGAGCTTAAATATTGCATAAATAATCAAAGCTAAGATTGCAACAAAAACAAATATCTCAATATAGTATTTAAAGATCATTCTCTGTCGTTCATTATTGTTTTTATATGATTGTCCTTAATATACATCAATAATTAACCAATTATCAGTTAAATATAGATATGAAGCCCCTATTTTAATCATATTTCTTATCAACTAGGTAATTCAGGAGAAATAGTCGAAAGGTTATGATTGGATAGCAGTAGCTAGAGATCCTGTGACTACACACTCTGTTGAATGAACTGCTTGTCATTTAAAGACCAAAGATCTTTTCTATGATCATAAGCTGGCTGAAAAGAGTCGAATCAGTTTTCTAGATTCGAAATAAGCAAACTTAAACCTGAATTCCAAAAATTGCTTAAATTCTATTTGATAAATTTTGTTTAATTAATTTAATATCAGATCTTGTAAGCAGCAAGAGCTTGATCCCTTTAATAATAATGCAGCTCAATTGATTTATCCTTCGGAGATACTTTTAATACTTTAAAATTTTGGAAGATGATTGAATTAATGAATTCTTGATCGGAATATTAAAGATATTAAGGGTGAAGAACCAAGAGTATTTATCATAGCACATTCAACCTAACTTCATTGTTGTTGGCTCGAATTGATTTGTCCATGTCGATTAAAAGTTAATAAGTAAAAACTAATTACTAAAAATCGTAGTTTATTATTTACCCTACTGAATTAAAATCATTATAAGCATAGCTATATATTTGAGCATTGATTATTCTTGTAATTTTTATCTATAGAAATGCCTTATTTCTTATGTCTGACCTTTCTAAGATTACTAAGACAGCCATTCACAAAGTAAATAATCATTAAGCAGGTGCAAAATTGACTGCCGAGTCTAAAATAACTTCTTCGTTGATTATAACACGACTCATAGCAATAAATGATGAATTACTCTGCTTATGATTTGGGTGGTTAATTTCAAGTCGGTGAAATTTAGTTTCAAAGGATGCCTTTATAAATTAATTATTAATATTCATTAAAGTTTTTTATTTTAATTTAGAGTTTTTTCATACTATAATATTGCAACTAAATGCTTATAATTAATTGTTCGTCTTGGAATTAATGAAGATATTCGAACTCATATAATTTTGTCTTGCAATTTATATAAGCTGATCTTGCCATTTCTTGATAATATTGAAGCTTCCAATCACTTATTTTTTCGCAATCAAAATTCTAGCCATCTTTATATCTTTTTACAAAAAATCCTGAGAGAATATATTCATTACAACATTTCTCCTTGAATTTCTTTCTATAAAAATTTTTTATTTCATTAATCCATGATTAAACAAAATGTACCCACAAGAAACACAAAAGATTTTTTAGCCAAATTTTTAAATCCAGAATTAGCATATGTCTCCAACAAATTAAAACCAGTGCATAGACCTTATTATTCTAATATTCTTTGTAAATTCTTTATAAAAAATTCGTGTGATAAAGAAAACAATTGCATTTTCTCGCATGATCTTTCCAACTTTGAATGTCCACTTAGTAATGAAATGAAGCCGTGCGATAAATTATGTGGCTACAAGCACTCAGAAGTGGTAATCGTAAGGAAACCTAATGAAAAAATATTTCATTCTCCCTTTGTTTAGCTTAATGTAGACTTATCTGTTAATAATTCATTTAACAGTGTTGTTTTAATGGGTAACAACTGTTACTTACACAGCATTTTATAGATATTAATCTTTTTTCTTAATAATTAAATTTTTTATTATGATTTAATTTAAAATTATTACAGGATACATAAAAGACTCATTTTGTTTTCAGTGGCAATGTGAGTGCTCATTTTATAATGCAATTTTTATTTAGGTTTAAGATTTATCTTTATAATTTCTGTGTCAATGAGATGTTAACGTATGCTAATAAAATTCAACTCTCGGTATTGAGATCTTTTAACTAATCGTATTGTAAAAAATTTTTTCATATATATATTACATTACTAATTAATTTTTTTGGGATCAGTGTTTACTAAATAATTTAATCAATGTTTTTATTATGTTTTTTCTTTATAAATCAATAAGGTAGTTGGTTAACCAATAGTATATTAATCTATGTTAATGTGGCCTAAGCTAATAAAGTAACCAATCTGCTTCAGCCAAGCCCCTTTATTTTCTCGCTCGTGGAGGTGAGGATGAAAAAGTTGGATCAAGAGTCAAATCTCATGTTCGATAAATTTTTTCAAAAATTTTTGTAAATTAATAATGAATACTGTAATAATTAATATTTATACTATAGATATGCATTTTTAAATCATATTCAAAAACATAATAGTGACAGTCTCGAATATAAGATACTACGGAACAATATGAGAGGGCATTCTCAAGTAAATCACTTTCAATATAATCTGAACTTTTCTTTATATTGAATAGATAAAACTCAGCTTCTATTTTTCAAGCAAAAATCTTCTCTCTTATTACTTAGATTATTATTAAGATTTCAATCGACAATATTTGTTCTTCTTATTGGCAAGTCTAAATTATGAGAGGTAAATTCACTTACTGCAATCATTTATTAATATTAGTTTTCTCTCTTTAGATTTACTTTAGATAAATTAATCTAATAAATTTGGTTGATTGAGTTTCTCGATAAATTCTCAAATATGTTAGTAAATGATATTCTTGGTTCTTTTAAATTCGGGATTTCAACTTTTCAAGATGCAGCGTTCTATTCTATTTAAAATCTATTGATTTTGTCTTCATAACATCTTAATCCCTGTGATTTATATAGATTTTCAGAAAATTTTAAACAATATATATTTATTTGCTATGAAACGAATATATGACCACGCAAAAATTGGAACACCTCTAATCGTCCCAGTTAATCCCTGGCCTAAAAAAATGTGATGTCCGATTGAGCTTTCTAATTAAATTACCTGAAATTTCTTCTCCAAACACTATTTTAGTTTTCTTTCTAAACTCATTTTCCAGTGATTAACCTTTTCTTGCAGGGCCTAGATACCTAGACGCACTAATCTCTCTTTTGATGAAATCTTATGATATTGGAGTATTTGGTTGATTTCCTCTAATCTATTTCCTATTTATACTTATTTGTTCAGGTTCCATTGTTGAATAGAAACTGTAGTGGAGTTATTTATGTTTCGATTTGGATTTCCAGCTTTGTTGCTATCTCCCCACCGTCTAATTGATGTTTCTTCGCTGCTTTTTCAAACATATGATCTGTTACCTTTATTCAATCTGTATATTTAATCATTCAAAATCTATGTTTTCTGTGACTCATTGTCTATAATGATATTTTAAATATTTTTGTCAGGTAGTCATTGATTTTGTCACAATTTATTATCATAAAGAACTCTAATACTGAAGGTACCAATCTCCTCCGTCGGATGGTTACTAAACCGCTTTTTACACGTAAACTCATCATACCCGATTACTGGAGACAAGAGGAACAATGCATGATTGGGCTGAGGCTTTACCATCTACTTTTCAAACTTTTCTTTTCAATACATTCTACAACCTCGCAGTCTATTTAACCTAAGACACAGTCCTCTCCATGAACTTTTTTTGGCCAGCTATTTTGTAGTTAAGTAGTAGCTGTTCTATTTTTATTGGGTAAGCTTTATATGTTCTATGAGTAGACCCAAATTATTTAACTCAACAGGATTCGAACCCGAGTCTCAAGTTTTTTGTTATTATCCGAACTGAACTTCGCTACCGAGGCTAATTTGTTATCATAATTTGAAAATTCTACTGATATTATTAAATCTGCATCCATCTTATCATCTAAAACATTTAGTATAATCTCTACGTCCAATAAGGGCAACCTCGAATGATTTATTTCTATCCTTTTTCTTCGTAGATTCGATTCTTCAGAAATTTCTACTATTAACACTTAGACCAATGATATAATCGACAATATTTCCGAATCTTATAATGCTTTTTTCCTCCACACTGAATATTCAAAATTTGTAAGATATCCTTGGTATAATTATGTCATTTGACTGCATTTTTTTATATTCTAAGGATATTGGCGTAGACATTTTATCTCGTTCCATATTGATATTGAATTTATCTGTTCACTGTATAAATCCTAGTTAGATTCAATCCTAAATTGAAAATTCAAAAATTCAGAACATATGCTCTAGGTAGTATTCATATGGATTTTATGTGCTTGTTTATATTTCTCATGCGGACATGATCGCATCAATATTAATTAATTATTTTAATAAACGAAAATTAATAATTAAATATCCTGTTATTACAGACAGATCATAAGCATCTAGAGCCGAATGTTCTGTGTTAAGAACAAATTCTATAATTATCTCATTCAGAATTTCCTGGAATTCAAAATACCATCTAAACTCCACCATAGTACACTAGTTATGACAAGATCTAGCCTACAGTTTATTAGAGCCTCAATGAACTTTACCTAAACCATATAATTGTGATATGATACAATCTACAATTTGCTGTTGATTATAGTAATAATCGACTAAAATTTCCTTTACTTAATGAATTTTAAAAAAATTTAAATGAATCTTTTATTCATTTCTTGGCTTTCTTTTCGAAATAATCAACGTTTTCTTTTACTGTTTTGCCTTTTTTGACTTCATCTAGATCCTTAATGTCTTCTTGTGTTTTTTCAGAATCTCCATTCTTTTTATTATCTTTATTGGCAGGTTTGGAATCTGAATCGTCAGTCTTTTTTGCCTCTGATTTATTATTCCTATCTTCTTTGGAGGGTTTGGAATCTGAATCCTTTTCCTTTTTAGTGCCTTCTGGTTTCTTTTCATCTTTAGAATCTTTTTTGTCCTTAGAATCGTTCTTGTCCTTAGAATTTATATGGCTGTCTTCGATGCTTTGATCTCCATCTGTGTTTCCAGAATCACTAGAAGAATCATCAAATTCAATTGTACTTGATTCAATATTCTCTTTCTTGGCTTTTGTCTTTTCAAGATTAGATTCATTTTCGGATACCTTGCTTTTATTTATCTTATCTTCTGATTCTTCATTACTTATCGAGTCTTTTTTTGAAACATTCTTTGACACTGTATCATCATCATGCGATTTTTCTTCTTTGGAATGATCTTTATGATCCTTAGTTGTCTTATGTTCATCCTTTTCACTCCTTAATTCCTTGCTAGAACTCTTCTTCTTTTTAGACTCACTTTTTTCTGAATCATCCTTTTCATTTCTTAAGTCCTTGCTAGAACTCTTCTTCTTTTTAGACTCACTTTTTTGTGAATCATCCTTGGATTTTTCTTTCGAATCTTTCACATCCTTTTGCTTTGACTTATTAGATTCTTTCTTTTCTTTCTTAGCCTTTTCTGGCTTCTTTACTTCTTCATCCTTTGATGAGTCTGAACCTGTTTTTTTCTCTTTCTTTTTAATTGAATCAGATTTATCTTTTTTACTTTTACTCTTCTTTACTTCTTTATCCTTTGATGAGTCTGAACCTGTTTTTTTCTCTTTCTTTTTAATTAAATCAGATTTATCTTTTTTACTTTCACTCTTTTTATGTTTCTCTTGTGATCGAGATCGTCTTAATAATATTTCAATTCCGTCTGGAATTTTCATTTTAATTGTGAAGCTATTATCCTTCTTCTTTTCTTCTTGGGTATTATGACTTCTTGTCTCCTTTTTCATATCTTGCGGTTCGATTGTCAATACAGGGGGACATTCTATTATCTGGATGCATGGTGATTCTTCAATGTTCTTGTCTAAGAATAATTCATCGACATAATCTTCCTTAACATCGTCAATAGGTACTCCAGCATCCTGTTTCTCAATATTAATAATCTCCTCAATACAATCCTTAGCTAGGTCATCAATATAATCCTTGGCTAGATCATGAGTATTCCTGTTGATATCTTCAAATTCTTGCATAGGTTCATCCATATGCATCGAACCTTTCTTTTCAGGTTTACATTGATTAGGTAGAGAATCATTTTCATGAGTTTCAATTAAATCTTTGCTTTCTTCTGTTGGTGTATCTTCCTTTGCTACACCCAATTTAGGCAGGTTCCTTTCCCTGATTGGCAGTATAAATATTTTTTCTTCATCATCGTTGACATATCTATCTTCCATTTTACTAATTAAACTTTCATTTAACTCATGGAAGTTGTTTGTGAAGGATGATTCTTCATTACAATGAGGGTTGGATTTGTCAGTGGCTTGCTCAGCTTTGTCATCTAAATCTTTGATTCGGTCTATTTCAGATCTGGAGTTCTTTTCGGATTCTTTTTCAGGTACTTCACTCTGTTGTTTGCTATCTTCAATTTTCTTCCTAAATATCATGTTAATCTTAGGCATTTGAGATCGTGAAGAATCTATAGCTTTGTTCATAAGCCCCTTACTCGCTGGATTATGATCAGTCTTTTTACCTGAAACATTTTCTCTCTGTTTACTTTCTCTATCTTTCGGCATGTTTTCATGAGATTGACAGGGTGCCCCTTCACGGTGAGAATCCAGGACTTCACATGAACCATGATCCATGTTGTTCAATATGGCGGAACAAATTAATTGATCAATAGTTGGAGGTGGAGAGCCATCCGAAGGTTGATCAACGAATACTGGTCCTGAAACATCACTTTCTGAATTATTCTTTGGAATTGAAATAAGTATTTTACTGTTATTATCTTCAAAGTCTAGCACTACCTTATTACCTTTACTGTTTACTGGTAATGTTATAAATTTCTTTTCATCATCATTCAAATTTTTATTATTCTGATGCATGTCGGTGATATAATTTTTCCTTTTTATACTTTCTGTTCCTGAATTTGATCAATTAGATTACGATAGCAGACGTTTTGAAATGAGACATTTTTCTTTATCCTTTATATCATGTTTTTGATCAATTATTTTTAATATGATATAGAATTTCAAATTTTAAAGGTAGACAGATATTAATCCTTTTATAATTAAACTCCTTTATAATTCTGATCTTTAATATCAAATTGTTTAGTCATATTATTGAAACTCGTACACAATCATTTTATCACTAAAATTAAGAAAAAAAGGGTACTTAATTGATTTGAAAATGGTTTGTGTATTCGTCTTATTGAAATCATCTTATCCCCACATTAGCCTTGATTGTTCATAATCAATGAGATTTAATTTAATTGGTTATTTTACTATCCCCTTTATTTGGAATTACATCATCAATAAAAATCAGTTCGTTTTTTGATTAAATGAAATTAAGATTTCAATAAACAGTATTTTGATGAACTCTTCACCCCTTTATAGTCCAGGGGAATGCCTGACTTGAAATATATATAACTCATTCCATTTAAAAATAATAAATAAAGCTTAGTATTTGCCTATTTTACTTGAAAGGGTGGTCAGTGTATTTAAAAGATTGGTCAACTACATCAGGTTGTACAATTAATATAGATTTAATTTATCAAATTAACTTGAAATTTACTATGTTTAATATTACAAACGACCAAGGTTGACCGAATTATACGAGATGTGTCTAGTATACTTTCATTGATGCAACATATGCATTCATGTATTCAAGATTTTATCATCTAATGGGGCTTAAACATGTTTTCTTCCTTCATAAGCCTTTAGTATAGACATACTGGATAGTCTCCTGAAAAATTATTTTAATCACAATTCTTTTATTATATAGTCTTACTGTGATGATAAATCGAATATTACTGAATATTCAGTGTACTCTTTATGGATAACACTTAGGTAATTATAAAATGTGCTCCGATTTTGCTTTGCAAACTCCTTTTCCAATGAGTTCGAAATAAATTGAATTCAATAAAGATTTTCGTTCAAAAATATTAGCATATTTGATTTCTGAATTAATTTTAGGTTCGAATCTAAATATGCATCTTTGTCTTCGGGCAATGCAATTTGCTGTCCTTGTTTGAAAGAGATAAGCTACATATCCAGGCTACTCACATACAGTGATTGATCGCAGAATCAACATTCTGATGTTGTAATGTGAATTGAGTTGCGAAAAAAAATCATGACAAGGGAAAATATCATATTAATAAACCTTTGTAAATTTCTCATAAAATATATTGGAACGGCTTTTTTCACTTTCCTGCCCTTATTTTTCATTTTTTTCTTCCTGGTGCAGCTTATTCACTTCTTTTAGTAATCAATAAGGTTTTACTTTGGCTATGTCTATCTCAGCCTATTATGCCTTGGGCGTTCATCGTTGCCCTATGAATATAACAACAGTATTTCCATTTATATTCTCTATTTGATGAATTCTTGAAATTTGATGATCTACAAAACGTTTAATTTAATTTATGCTGAAAAATCAATTTAATTAAATTTTCTTCAAAAAATCATTTTGAAGTTTTAACCGTTAAATTATTAATGTTCGTGCTCTTTTCATATTAATATCTAGGTTTATAAAGAAACTTGGACTTAAGGACTTATGATATTTAAGGAAAGGTGGCACTCTGTATTTTTGATCAAACTTTTCTAAAATAACTACTCATTTGAAACTTTTCAGCTTTCGTCCCAGTCTCTTCTTCAAATACTCATAAATAAATAGTCGATTTCTTTCTAGAACACTATTTCATTGAAAATGAATAGTATTATTGCAGATCTAAAAATATTAAAAGACGACGAAGTATCGAAGAGGCTGACAATCATGTGAGTTTTGAGCAGTTGTGCTTATATCAGCGGGCATAGATAAGAGAATCGACACGGAATCAATCAAAGAATAAATATTAGATTTACTCATTAAATAAATTCTTTTTGCAGATCTAAAAATGTTACAGACCCCTGTTTTAATTCATTATAAAATCTTTATAGATCAAGGTTTATTAATCGAAAATATAAAACCAACCATTAAATAAATCATCACTGAAATTGAGACAGAAATGGTTCATGGCATACTGTAATGACAATAGCAAGGGGTTCTCTATTGAAATCCTAGGTGATTGTTTGCTAAGACATTGATGATCTAACAATATTATAGGATATTTACCTAAGCATGAAAAATCTTTGTCAGTTCAAAATATATAATCTTGTAAACTAAAACGTCAAAACGGGAAGCTTTGTTTCTCACTACTATTACTTATTAAATGTTTTTTTATATCTAACTTAAATGCAATAGTTTATAAAAAGATTCTTAATGAACATGACTCCTAAAACAATTTGAAATCAATGACAATTCGATTTTGGCTATTGGTTCATTGTGCAACAATAGACATATTGTAAAAATGATGGATTCAGAAACTTAGAAACCAATATTTATTTTTTAAATTACTACCTGATCTTACATTTTGGCAATTATTTTAGCTCAGAGAGAATATTGGCTGGCATTTCACTATTATTTTTGTATTCAACAGATTCTGATACATTTACAAGTTAAGTTCTCTAGAAATATTCTCGGATTAGACATAAAGGAAAGTCCAAGCTTTTTATAGTGTCAATCACCCTAGGACACCATGTAAAAAAAGTTGGCTACGTTTTTAATAGAATGCAGGGCCTGAAATCAAGCTTTGAAATTAATTCTGGTCCGATAATACTTCTTTAAAGAAGTATTGAACTGAGGCTGAAAATATTTAAAGGTGTTATGAATCATATTTCGGTTCTTTGTGCATATTCAGGCATTATAAATAGAGACTTTATATCGAATCTAATATCTATTTATATTATCTGAATTTGAGATATATCCAAGAGTAATCGAATCCATCAAATAAATTTGTCGCTGATAATGATGTGTATCTATCATCCCCCATTTAATATGATCTGCTAATTCAAGGTACAAGAAATGATTTAATAGAGGTTTTTGAATAAATAAGTATGTTAATAGTAACATTATTTCTGGTAAATAATTGATGCTTTTAATTCTCATCCTGTCTATTTATGACATCTCGCCTCAAAGGATCCTTCATTCCACTGTATCTATAAACAACTTGGCTAAGAAGTAGTATTTGTGTGCTTGTGTGAATAGAAATGTTTTATTGATTATTAAATCTACAAGTACTAAACACGAATTATATATCTTACATCTAGTGATCAAAAATGAAATACAATTATCAGAACCTTTAATTGAAATTTACATGAAAATACTGTTCAATCATCCTTTCGAGATAGACTTGGACCCTGTTTTATTAATAAATTTTGATATCATAAATTTAATTTCTGATATAATTCTTCAATATGGATTTAACCTGGCATAACAATTTTCTTTCATTTTCAGATTTTACAAAATTCCCTTCAACATTTATCCAATGCCAATTTTTAATTAAATAATACTTTATCAATCTCGGAAATTATTTAAAAGTTTTATCTTTTCTGATTCTTGGCTAGAAAGTAAGTAATCAATAAAGTCCTCTTTTATTTGCTTGTTGTATTTTATGATCCATCCTTTGGTTTGTATATTCTCAATTAGCTTGAGTGTCTTTGCATTATGTTCTCTTTGCCTTTTCATAAATTCCCATCTTTCATTTTCATCTATTTTGGCTGCCTTAAATATATTACTTCGTAGTTCGTATAAATTGTCGAACTTACCTGTTTTTGGATCAATAATTTCTCTAATAAACTCGAGCAAATCAAATTTTTGATCAACCAATTTCTTTACCTTAATGTGATTCAAACTTTCGATCGGACTCATTAAGTTGTTTACCCAACCAGTTACTATTTTTCTCTTTTCAGGAATGTTTATTCTATAAATAAGCTTGGCCAAATCCATTGGATTTATAAAATTTCCTCCCAAATTTAATGATATTTTTTCTTTCTTCATTTTTGAAACGTCTTCAAATTTTCTATAAAATTCTTCTTTCTCATTTTTAATTCTTTCCCCCACATTTAGGTTCTCCTCGATTGCATTTTTAATTCTATAAATCATTTGTGAATATCTTTTGTCATTATTGGAGTCTTGTAACCGTGTACTAAAAGTCTCTTCAACTAAGCAGCTTTGAATATTTTCCAGGTTTTCTTTAATAAGTTCTTTGAGTATAAATGAAGGATCATTCTTTATTAAATTTGCTCTCAGCTCAAGTATTGATTTTAATTTACCTTTTTCACTGATTGGATCTTCAAAATTTAAGAATTCTTGTAAAACTTTTGGATTTTTTAATATAATTTTCTTTGATATTAATATAGAACTTACCAGTTTTCTTAATTTGCTGTTTGGTGGCCTTTCAGTTCCAATGTAAAATGTGAGTGCTTCTATAGGAATAAATGACTCGTACAATATCACATCTACAAGATTTGTAATACAGGGTGATTCAATTACAGCATTTCTGTTTTTGGAAGGTTCATTCAATAAGCTGGTAATAAAAATGCTCTTGAACAAATCTTTAAAATTCATTCAACCAAAAAGATGATGAAATAAAAATGTAACAGAATTTGAAACAAGATTCGCTTTATTAAAAAGATTAATGTAATCAATGAACACATCTAGACTTTAACATTATCTAGATAGTAGCATATTGTTTATCTTTGCTTTTGTGGTAGGTTATTTTATTAATTTAATAAAGGTTCAGACTACAAGATGTCTAAATTGTGAGATATTTTATTCAACAACACTTATTGGGTTAATTTCATTTGTCAACTTCTGAATTTATCGGAGACCTGGAATCTATTGGAGGATGATTGACAACTGGATATAGATGATTTGATATATTTTTTATCTCCTGCCAACATCCTCTTTCTTTTGGTCAAATATCAATCATTTAGGCAGATTATATCACATGTATTACTTGATTTTTTGATTTTAATGCAACCTTACTGGTATTTGCTTAATTATCGCAGATTACCTTTTGAATAGAAGAAGTTGAAGTGGAATGATTTTGGAATGTCTTAATGGTCAAAGAAAATGAGAGCTTTAAATGCAATGAATCAATATACAACTGGCTGATCAAGACTAGTAAATAGCATAAAAATATGAAGGTTTAATAGAACAGATATATCATTAGACTTGTCATAAAAATAGTAATTTTATTGATCAGATTTAGCAAATTAACATCCCGAATGTGATGGTAGTTGTCATGTTAACAATGTATAAATCATCTCTACATTTCTAACCATGGTATATTTATTTTAAAAGACTTTATATTATATTTATTCTTTAATAGTTTTAATCATATAAAATATATTCAATGATCATTTATATTAATTCAAGTGTACATATATATTTAATGAATAAGGTTTGTCTTCACTCTTGATATTATGCAGAGTTAAGTGCTTTACATTACATTTCTCCTCAAATATTACAACCATGTTTTCAACTTCTTTTTTCATACTTCGTCTTCTTTCAAATGAAGCAGACTAAATTATCTGTTTGAGAGCACTTTAAGTTCGATATATTCTTCTGATCTCTAATCCTACATCTCTATTGTATTTTAAATATTAGTTCGTTAAAAAACTGTCCTAGGTTTTTACATATGCTCACACTGCATTTTATTGATTCAATTATATTGTCAGTTCAATGTAATAATAGAAGTAATAGCTTAACTATGATTGGTATTGAAAAATGATAAAATTCCTTGCTCTTTTTAGCTCAGAATGAACCTTTAATCCATAAGCTTAATCATATTAATATAATAACTAACTAATTCCTATACTTCTTTAAGAACCCAAGTGGATAGATACACACATGCGCCTTTTCCTAGATAAAGAAGCATCTTGCATCATTTCTATGAACATGGCATATCAATCGAAATTGATGATCTTATTATGAGAATTATTCTAAGACATCCAAGGTAGTCAGTAGATTCCGTTAGAAAGAGACACCCCCCCCTTTTTCTGTTCCAAGCTACAGTTAATTGGATGACAAATTCTTTTGAAAAAGATACCATGAGTGATATCAAATCATTATAATAAGATCCAGGTCATTCAATGTATAAACTGTACCTGAACATTCAGGACCCCTAGTTCAAAAACTTACAAATGCATTTTAAAGATGGCTGCGTGTAGAAAGGGTTTGTCTAAGGATCATAAAACTTCTTCCTGAAAGATGCAGATGCTTCTCATTGAATAAATTCATTTTTTGCATGGAAGAAGAAAGGTTACATTGAATTTAATTATCTATCCTGATGAATCATTAAGCTTAGAGTGTTAAAGTCATTTTATCTCGAGCCAAGAAATAAACCATTTCTAATTATAGTTTGAGGATGGAAACAAGTATATTATTTATGTTAATAGCCTTTGGAAACCTCCAAGGTACATCTGAATTAATAAAAGAATGTGCTAACTATTGGTGTAATTTCAACCTTTCATAAGACATTGGTGCATTAGGAAGCTTCAATGATTTTAAAATCAGCTACTTTCTATTGGCTGATTCTATGGTATAATCTGACATTAAAAAGAAATGTCAAAAAAGAAACTATCAAAACGATAAAGGAAATGAGACATGACATTTATTTTAAAATGATGAAAGCCTGGCATTTCACTAAGATTTTTTTTTGCTTAATCTTAACTTCTTGAAAATTTTTATCTCTGTGTCAAATAAAACATACTGTAGTTATCTTAACCTAAGTTCGTGATCAGTATTTAGAAAGTGCAACACTCATATCAAAACATCATATACACACTTGCATTTAACTTTGAATATAATACATATATTGGTTCTTAATAATGGAAGCCCAATAGTAAGGTAAGATTATAATCTTTTCCAAATTTTAGAATTATTGGATTAAGATTTTAACCGATCACCCCCAATAACTATAGTAGTATACTGAAAATAGATTGTCATTTTCAAAAATATTCATATTGAAAAATACTTTAACAGAATTTAATTTATTAATTAATCCAATCAGTGAAATGAAAATCAAGTACTTTCACTAAAATAAATTAAAAAGTCTTTTTATTTGGATATTTCTTTTTAAAATCGTTCTTATCCTTTCTATCTCCAAAGTCCTTTTTATCCTTCCTGTCTCCAAAGTCCTTTTTATCCTTCCTGTCTCCAAAATCCTTTCTGTCTTTCCTGTCTCCGAAATTCTTAGAATCTTTCCTGTCGCCAAAATCCTTCCTGTCGCCAAAGTCCTTTTTATCCTTCCTATTGCCAAAACTCTTAGAATCTCTCCTGTCTCCAAAATCCTTCCTGTTGCCAAAACTCTTGGAATCGTTCTTATGAAATCCACCGTTTGATTTATTATTTCCCTTTTTAAAATTCTTCATTTTCATTCCTTCCTTTTTGTCTTTTAGTAACTTTCTCTTTTCTACTTCTTCTCTTGGTAAAAATCTATGCTTGGACATAAATTTTTCTTTGTAGCCTTGGAAGCTTGATTTTAACTGAAAACTTTCAATGCTTTGCTTTCCATCAAGCTTCACAGAGACAAAGACTTCATCCATAGGGCCAAAGACCTCATCAACCTTACCTACTTGGTTCTTATTAAAAATTACGGGTGAGTTGGGATAAGGAATATCCCTTGATTCCAGCTTCAGGATCAACAAGTCACCAGCAGGGTGTATGTATAAGCCCATTGGGACAGTTTCATTTGAAAAACTTCTTTTGTCATTCTTATTTTGGAATCTCGCCATTGCGGATTGAAAAAATTTTTAAAAAAATAAATTTAAAAAAATTACAAAAATTGAATGATTTACTGGTTTTTAAAATCAAAAAAAAAAACATCATAAATGAAAGAATTTAATGAATCATCGGGTGGCATGGATAAAAGTCAACGATATACTTTAAAGAAGTGAATAGATATGTTTGAAAATAAAATTATTTACGGTTGCTTTGACAAAGATCTATGGTGTTTCATTTTTACTATAATCATTGTTGATTGAAATTGTTACAGTCTTATTTCACTTGTTTATTCATTTCGACCTTTTCCGTTCAGAATTATTTCTTTAAAAACGTCTATAAATGCCATTTCTCTTTTCTTAGTCAAATTATATTAAAGGATATTTTAATGATAATTTTTTAATTAAATCTAACAACAATTAATATAATCTTAGTTCTTTGAGTAATCAACATATTTTATTAGTGGACCTTTCTTTTCTTATTAACCGTGTTCTTCTCTTCTATTTCATATTCCATTCCAAACATTCCGATTTTAAAACCTGGAACTCTTATTAAATTTTCTGAATCAACCTGACTTAATGGCTTGGCGTTGGTAGCCTCAGCAGAAGCCTGAAGCATAGATCTGCTAACAGGCGGTAAAAAGTGCTTTCCTACTTTGGTTTGTAATGCCAGTTTAACGTCTTTTCCATTGATTAAACTTCTTTCACTGTATTTGGCATAGAAAAAAGCTTCTTCCAAAATATCACAGGAATATTTATAAGCAAATTCAAGGAGTTGTGTGATCACTTTTGGCTCACACTCCTCGATCCCGAGAGATCTCAAAATAATAGAAATTGTTTTTGCATCCTTTGGCGCTAGATTTTCGTTCGCCATGGGATGTAGAAAAGAGAAATGTTAAGTCCAAGTTAAAATGAAGGAATCGTTCAACTTCAACGATAATTTTAATAAGAGGCAGATTAAAAACGTGGACTAGTGCAGTTAGAATAAAGTAATCAAAGAACAAAGTTGATTAGAAATAGTGTGAAGAAGAGTATCAAGCCTACTAAGATGAGATCTGAATATAACGCAGTTTAGAAAAATACCTAGATAATTAACTAAATATTATATGAAAGAGACTAGAACTTTTAGCTAGGCTGATAGACCTTCTGTTTTGAAACATTAAAGCAAGCAAGTCCTGGATCTGACTTACATGTTATCATTTCCAAGATGAGACCTTTTCCGTTGAATTTATTATTTAATATTTTTCTAATTAAATGATAAATTAATTTTTAATAAAAAATTTGTCTTAAAAATGAAAATTTTTTTAATCAAAGTGATTTGATAAATACGAAGCTCTTGGCACTCAAATTATTTGAAGGACTTAAATTCCATTAATTATTTTTATATTAAAATTACAAATACATTTATTTAAAAATTATCGTGCCAAGTACGGAGAAGATGTATTCCAGGTTTGTAATAGAAGATTGACTTCTCTTTAAATAGACTTTGTCTATTGTAACCTTTAAAAATGGCTTCTGATTCAATCCTGATACTACTTCCACTCTATTTAAATCTTTTAGTACTTCTCATTCTAGTTTCATATCTGTTTCACTTATATTTAAAATAATTGTCTTATGTCTTCTTATGTTCCTTTTAATGATCAAGGAAGAATCTGAAATCGATGATTTTATAAGTTTTCCGGTTTTTGAATTAGCAATGAGCAAATTGATTGTTTATGACAATTCCCTAGAATCATTAATTAAAAATCTCTCAGATCTAAAGTCGAGCATCAAGAAGCTTCAATCGTCGTGTAACGTTTCATCTGACTTGGAAAATTACTCTTTTTATGGCAATTTTGTCTGGAATTCCGAAAAATATCAATTTACTTCTTTTGAATCAATAATATCCAAGTTACAGATTGAAAAAGATTGCCTCGAAACTACAATACAAGATATTAAAAATGAACTAAACACTCAAAGCAAAGAAATACAGGAATTCGAATATTTAGATTCATTTTATTGTTTAATTGAGAAAAGGCAGATTAAGAAATTTCACAAATCAGTTAATTCAGGAATGTTCGTTAACGAAATAGATGGAAATTTTATTTATAAGGTTTATACGCTGAAAAAGGATTCTAAAGAGTTATTTACCTTGCTTTCCAATGACTTCACCTGCGTAAAGAGTCTTGATACAAGAAAAATTAACTTGGATGGTATAATTGAGAAATATAAAGAGCTAAATGGGCATGTAATATTAATTAGATGTTTTTTGGAAATGTTATATACCTTTGGATTGCCTTGTAACTTTAAGTATAAAATCATGGATAAAATAAAGAAGAGAGACCTAAAACTAATTAAAAAGCACTGCGTATTTAGTTTTCATTCGACCAATCTAGTTTCAATACAAACTGATGAAAAATAAATCATTAATGATGTAGCTTACATAAGAAGCAGCCAATCAATTCCAACCAGAGTATTTAAATTTTATTGTCCAACCTTGACTCGATTATCTAAGGTTATTAATAAGTAACCTTGGCGTAATGAGAAAACTGCTTCTTATAAGAGAAGGGAGAATGATGTGAAATTTTGTTGCGAATTGTTAAGTCTGAATCAGCAATGAAAAATTGTTGGGTCTTAACTTGATAGATGTCATTAAATCATCTGAATTTGGTGAAATGGTTTCTTGAATCACACCTTTGGCTTAGTGCTTTATTAAAGAATTGTTAAATTCACAACTTTCTAATTAAGCCGTAGCAATTAGAACTGTCCTTCAAATGCTTTCACCAACTAAATCAGGAAATATTGAAGTCGATTGTAATTAGTTAATAATTTTACAACAAATCTATTTAGCAGAAAAGTGCTGATGCATTTATCAATGGCCTCAGATCGAAGAATTCTGGTATGCTTATAATTTCCGATGTTAACATCAAAATTCTCAAACATTGATTTCAAGCTTTCATTGGCTAATTCTACACATGACCATAATTCTTTATTAGTTCCTTCAGATTAATTCATTAAATGCGTTTATGATCAGTTCTAGTAATATATTACTTATAAATTAATGTAGTTAATATGTGATATTTCAAGATCAACTACCAAGCAATTTGCTCTTCAGAGATTTGAATCATGAATCATTAATTGTCATGTAGTAAAGGTTTGATCAATGAATGCATAAATAGTTATACATATCCTTGGAGGATGAGTTCTATTTAAATCAATGTACACCCTGAAGCCTCGTAAATTAAATTGGCATGTTCTTTATACCTCTTTTCAAAATAATGAAATCAGTCATTGATTTTAATCAGAAGAAAAAAGTGAAGTTAATATTTAGCATTGAATACTTCCAATTGGCTATTGAAACTTCTAAATAGATGTAAAAAGAATAAAATACTAAATAAAAAATGAGATATTAACCAACGTTTATTTTCTTTGTTGAGTTGGATTAGTCCACTGTCATTCAAATCACCAGTGTCTATTAATTAAGACATACAATAGTAGATAGAAGAGAAAATTTTGACTTGCTATCTTCGCTTTTACATTTATTTCAATTTCTTTAACATTATTCACTTCAAAACAAATGAAGTATGATATGTCTACTTAACCAGAGTTTAATAGTAAGGCGAGAGATTTTTGAATTTTTTCGATCTTGTATCATAGTAATATGAATACAGCAGACTGCACTTTTCAGTAAAACATGTCTGCTGTAACGCTTGAGTGTTTACAACACATATTCTTTCTGTTTGTATATGGAATAGACATTCCATTACTTAATAACATATACTTCCCATAGTTACACCAGAATATGATAGAACTTAGCCCTGAATTTAGAGTGATCCGTTGAGTATTCTTTAACAACCAGTTTGACGATGATGTTTTCATCGACCACACAGTGCTGCTATAATATTTAATGAAAATCATTTAGATTTTCTACAATCCAAAAAATCAAGGAATTATGCCATTTAATTTGCATAAAATATTTATTAAATTTTAAGAAATATATGTCAAACTTTGAAATCTTGAATAAAACAGAATCCTTTAGTGCTTTCTTTGCTAAAATCCTTTGCTGTGAAGGAGAAGCTTTTCCTTTTCCTCTTTGGTTCTGCATATTATTGTAACTGTCTCACCTTCTTTAATGGCTTTGTTAAGTTCACATGAAACTTCTATTAAAATGTAACATTCCCTGTGAACAAGCATGTGACAGTCTCTACAGCAAATCCCCTGGTTAACCACGCCGTAAAGCAATTCATTGCAATGCTCACACAGCGTCCCCTTCGGAACTGTTTTGTTGTAAAACAAATGATTGTTGAATTCGTAAACTACCTCCTCATCTCCTATTTCGTAATTATCTGTCAGAGTCGATGACTTTGCTTTCTGTATTTCCATGAGTAATTCATCTATTTTATGCAGTGTTCCTTTTAATTGGGCTTCAGCTTCTTCCTTATGTTTCCCTGTTAATACATTCATTATGCCTTTAAATCCTTGGACTATTTGGTTCTGGATCTCCAAGTCAGCCTCAAGCTTCTTGAGGGATCTTCTGGTTGTTGATCCAGTGCTTCTAACTATTTCATTGAACATGTGAATGACAAGGGTCAGCGCTCTTTTCTTTGGGATCATGTAGAACAATTCATTTACCTTTAGCTCTCTTAAATAAACAGAGTTGAGATTCCTGCTATGCTCTCTATACTTGAACATGTTATTTTCTATGACTATCTGTTCTGTTCTATTTGTTTGGATGTCAATACAAGAAATTGAAAAATCCTTTTCTGTTTTGTTCTTCCTTGCCATTTGCTTGAGTGTTACCACTTCCTCCTCTAACTTCTTCCGTAGTGAAACCTCCATGTCTAACTTCTGCTCCATCTCCTTCCTTTCGGTCTTATACAGTCTCAGCTGTTTCTTCAGCTGCTCATCCTCCTTCCTTGAATCTTTAGCTTTCAGCTGATTCCTTAGATCTTGTATCTCATCCTGAAGCTGCTTGTTCTGCTTGTGTAACAAATAAATATTCTGTTTGATTTGATCTATTTTCTGTTCGAAGTTCGCTTCCAGTATTCCCTTCTTGATTTCCCGAATCAGACTCAGATAAAATCCCTTCTCTTTGTTATCCAAAGCCATGTTAGCTTTGGAAGAAATCTCATCCTTGATTTTCTTTAATTCCTCCTTGGCACCTTTTATTTCAGTCGAGAAATTTTCAACTTTTTCTTTTTTGTCTATAATTTCGTCAACAATTGAATTCAAATTCTTTTTGTAGTCTTCCAGCAAAATCTTCTTCTTATTGGTTTCCAATGCTAAATTATTCATTTTGTTAGTTAGTTCCTCAAACTCTTTCTTCTTTGATATTCTAATGGATTCCATTAAAATATCACTTGAATTTAAAATCACGTCTTGAGTATTCATCATGTCCTTTGGCGAATTCACAACAGCTTTATTTGATAACACGATAGTTGGATGCACTAGACTGTCTCTCTGTCCCTTCGAAAAATCCGATTTACTCTTGATATTCTCCACTAGGTATGATTTTATTCTATCACAATGCTCTGGATCGTGTGTGAATCCAATGAATCCCTTGAATCCTGTTGGCTTGTTGGTATCTGGAACGAACTCAGTATCTATGAAATTGGAAATATCATTGTCTCCCTTAATCACAGGAACGAAAGGTGGTGTAATATCCTTCAGGCTGTCAAAGCAAATGCCGGAATAAAATGGGTGAGCTATTATTTGCTCGTATCCAAATCTTTTATTTACTGGGACTAGTAGATTTGATATTAGATCTTTCAGGTTTTCGGATATTTCCGTTGTATCATCTAAGAATGTGTAATTGTAGCTGCATATTTTATCGTAGGTATCTTTCAGGCTCTCGGAAAAGAAGGGTGTGAATCCGTAGTACATTTCATATAAAATGACCCCGACAGTCCAGAAGTCAACTTCCTTTCCGTATGCACCTTCCCCTAATACATCTGGAGATATGTAGTCAGGTGTCCCCACGATGTGAGGTGCTTTGACCTTGCCTGCCTCGTTCAGCTTGATGCAGCTGCCAAAGTCAGCCAGCTTAATATGCCCGTCCTTATCCATGAGTATGTTATCAGGTTTTAGGTCTCTGTGTATCCATCCTATTTTGTGCATTTCGTTAATCGCCTTGAAGATTTCAGCTGAGTAAAACTGGATTTCACACTCCTTCATTATGTCAACCTTGCTCAAGTATCCCAAAAGGTCACCCCCATTTATGAAATCCATGATGTAATAAATGTTACTTTCATCCTGGACACACATGTGGCTCCTAACAAGCCACTCACCACAGTTACTAGTCATTATTTCCTTCTCGTTCTGAAAGAAATTGATGTTTATGTTTTTGAGAAGTGTTCTCCTTCGCGACCTTTTTCATTGCGTAGATTTTGCTGTCTTTTTGCACAACGTAAACTTCCCCGTAACCGCCCTTGGCTAGCTTTTTTAAAATTATAAAATCTGAAGGTTTTGTCTTGTCCTCGTGCAAAATGGCTTCTTTTATATTCAAGTCATGGGAGAGGACTTCAGAGGCATCGATGAGAAAATTTAGATCAAGTTTTCTTCGCATTATGGGATGCAAAAGAAAATAAATATAAAAAAAGTGAGAAAGTGACATTTCGAGTGTATAAATGATGTGATGATGGTTGGAATGTGCTGTTATGGGGTAGTATGGTGTGATACTGTCGTGGGATTATGGTTGGAGTGTGCAGTTTGTGATATTAGATCGTATCATGCTGTTATGGGGTAGTATAGTGTGATACTGTTATGGGATAGTGGGTTGTGTCCTGCTGTTATGTAATACTGTTATGGGATATTAGGTTGTATCATGTTGTTGTGGGATAGTGGGTTGTGCCCTGCTGTTATGGGATAGTGGGTCATATCATGATTTATCTGATATTAGGTCGTATCATGTTGTTATGGGATAGTGGGTCGTATCATGCTGTTATGGGATAGTGGGTCGTATCATGTTGTTATGGGATAGTGGGTCGTATCATGTTGTTGTGGGATATTGGGTCGTATCATGCTGTTATGGAATATTATGTGCTGATAGAAGTAAATTAAATCTTTTATTATTAAAACTAAATGTATGGGAAAGCAATGTCACTTCCTTTGAGTTTTAGATGTAAATAGTCGCTTATCCGCTTCTATTTGCATCATTTATATTTGAACTTCCTTCTTCGATGAAGAATCTCTAAATGTGACTGCTTTTCTAAAAACAAACTTTAATCTTATCCTCTGATTAAATTGAATTTCCTGTCATAGATTTAATATTCGTTTTTTTTTGTTTCTTTTTTTCTACCCCTGTAATGAGACAGAATTTCCCAACTGAAATTCTTGGTAAAGTATTTATTTATACTGGATTAATTAATTCTACAAAATTCTTAAATATTAAGCCGTTAATTTTTAGCACAAATCCTCTCATTTGGAATTCCTTCTGTGACCCAACCAGGCTGAATGACCTCTCAACTCTGAAGTCGAAGAAGGAGTGCTTAGCTTTTATCCTAAAAAACCAGAAATTTAAAGAAGCTATCTTGAATAAGCTCGAAAAACCCTTTACTTTCAAAACATTTCAAAATGAAATGACCCAAATTATCTTTAATAAATACATATACTCGTCTTCGGATGACCAAACCCTTAAGGTTTTTGATCTTAATGGGAAATTGATCAAAAAGTTTCAAGGACATGTTGGTGGAATTTGGACTTTCGATTTAAACACAGACAACCAAAGCATTATTACTGGTAGCACTGATAGAACCGTTAAGATTTGGGATTGGAATGAAATAGTGCATAGAACTTTGACACTCCATACCTCAACGGTTAGAGTTTTGAAGTATTACAATAAATTTATCATTTCAGGGGGAAGGGACAGTACCATTGGGGTTTGGGACCAGTGTGGTGAACTTATTCACGTATTAAAAAGGCACACAAGGAGCGTTAGATGCTTGGCTATTTGTGGTGACACCTTAGTCACTGGGTCGTATGATGGTTATGTTATATCTTGGGATTATAAAAAAGGAAAGTTTCTTAAGGTACTTCATAAACATGAAAAGAGGGTATATTCTGTAAAGATCTTCAATAACTACGTAGCTTCAGGAGGGTTGGACAATGACATAAAAATATCAAGATTGGACGGGTCAGATCTGACAACATTTAAATTTAACAGCTCCATTGCTGCCTGGATAGACTTTACAGATATTTACGTTGTTTGCTCGAGTTTAGATGGCACAATAGTGAAATATAATTACATATCAAAAGAAATAGTATTCAGGATTCAAGAAGAGGGTACAACTATAAAAGGGCAGAAGATTATAAGCAATCTGTTAATTGTTGCACTAGTGGAAGAGGTCAGGGTTTATTCATTAGACACAGGTGAATATCTAAGAACCTTGTTCAAAGCATATAATATATCGAAGATCGAGGCTAGTGACCTTAAAATCATTATAGGTTATTTAGACAAAGGAGATTACAAAATAACTATTTTGGATCTGGAACCAGCTGTGCTTAGTCTCAGATAATCCCGGCAGTCAGCTTTGTAATCTGTAAAGGATTCTATTGATTATTATAAATCAATGTTGTGTCTTGTATCATACTTAAATAAATCATTAAATTACAGGTATATGATGTTAAGGCACTACACTGTTATTGAAATTTCAATTCTATAACATCTTTTTTGTTTTCATAACTAGGTATTATTTAGTCTATAATTTCCTGTATGAAAATCTACTCGAACTTAGCACTATCCGAATCGACAGTTGTATGAGATGAATAAAAAGAACCTGAAGAGATAATGATTTATTAGATTAACTTTCTTTATAAGCCAATTATTTCATATCTGAGATCAGTGATACAGAATAAATTGATCTCGTGTGTGTATCATCATTCTATATGTATATTTAAATACTTAAGTGATTCATATAACCCTGGTTTTTTAATATTAAATTCTATTATATGGCAACATTTTGAGCTTAATATTTTTTAAGATACCTTGTTGAATAATAGGCTTCGAACCACTCTCTTTAAAATGAATCATCTGTGCCAAATCCTAGCCCCACTCTTTCGAGCTTTGGGTCGTTGATTTTTATTCATACTGCTCCTGCATTTCGACCTTACGGTCATTTATTTTCGGGTTTTTCTTTTTATGAGGAGGCTGTTATTAGATTCAGACAAATAAGCGTATTACTCATCCACGAAAGGTTAATGTCAATTGTCTCACAACAAACTTTGTCAAGAACTACTCTCTTTAAGCAAATCAGATCACATTTCATTCTGAACAGTCTTTATGAATCTTGTAGGTACGCTCAAATCATAACATGAAAAACCATATACTTCTGTGGAATTCAGTATTATTTACACTTTATGGCGCAGAAGTTTGGTCTTGCAATCAAATGTCTAACTATATCATTCTCAACTCCTGTAATAAGAGATAAAGAAGAAGCAATTATCAAACACAAATCTGCAACCCTCAGTTAGGAGATACAAATGGGTGCTAGTGCACTACCATCTACGACAAATAGTCGTCCTGTATAACTTTTGGTTTCAAAATGCCTGTTGGACCAAGAAAGTGCTTATATATGAACACAAAAACATTTCACTTTAAGTAAAAAACATATATGGTGCTCCTAGTTATCTAAGAGCGACAGGGTATGATAGGATCAAGAGTGATCCGTTGAATGCACTTATCCACTTCGTGTTATTTAGCCATCTATTAAATTAAATGCATACAGTTAATTCAAAATTTTATAGTCAATATTCGATGACATATTTTTGAATGGTTTATGTAAAAATAGCTTATTTAAATTAATTTCTCATGTACCAGACATTTATGCAGATATTTAATAAAGGTGATTTTACAATGAGACAGAAATAAAGAATACGTTATTCAGGCCTTGTCAAACTCCATTGTACCTCATATACATATTTATGTTATACGAATTAAAGCCAGTGAAACACTCATTGATTAAATGGCCTATCGTGTAAGATTGGTTATTTTACTCAAAATGATTAATTTAAAAGTAATTTGACTAATAAATATATTTAAAAAAAAACGAAACAACTAGAAGCACCTGTGCCTCTATAAAAGGAAATTTTAAACCTCCTACTGAGATCCTGGACACTTAGAACAAATCCTAAGCTCACTCTTTCGAGCTTCGGGCTAGCTCTTTTTTATCCATGCCGCTCCCGGATGTAAACCATCCGACCTACCTCCCTTTTTTCGGGGGTTTTCTTTTTATCAGGAGGCTGTGACGTTCTGATATAAACTGTTATTGGTTTCACACACATAAGTGTCTTACTTATTCCGGCAACCACGAAAAGGTTACAGTCATCCATCTTACGACAGATTCTGCCCAGTAATTTAAAAGTAATTTGACTAATAAATATTTTTGAAATAAAAAAAAACCTGGGAAGGGCTGGTAACGAAATACCACAACAAGTATAGTAAAGAGATAGGAATTGAGCCTAAAGTCAAAGCGTACATCCAGTCTATTGTACTCAAGAAGACTCTCGAGTCTATTTCATTTGAAAGACGACGAAGTATTGAAGAGGAGGACAACCATGTGAGTCTTGAGCAGTTAGTGCTTAGATTATCAGGTGGAGATAAGAGAACCGACACGGAATCAATTAAAGAGTAATTGATAATCTTTAGATTACCCATTGAATAAATTCTTTCCTTTGAAATAAAAAACGAAACAACTAGAAGCGCCTGTGTCTCTACAAGAGGAAATTTTAAACCTCCTACTGAAGTCCTGGGCACTTAGAACAAATCCTAAGCCAACTCTTTCGAGTTTCGGGCAAGCCCTTTTTTATCCATGCCACTCCGGCATACGCACATACACACGCATGCATTCCATCCGGCCCACCTCCCCTTTTTTCGGGGGTTTGCTTTTTATCAGGAGGCTGTGACGTTCTGATATAAATTGTTAATGGTTTCGCACACATAAGTGTGTTACTTATCTGGGTAACCACGAAAAGGCTACAGTCATCTGTCTTACTACAGATTCTGCCCAGTAAATATATTTGAAAGAATAACGAAACTAATTATTCTTTCCAACCAATTAGATTTTACAGTAAATACAGGTCAGCAGCGAAATGCTTGTAGCTACCAAATAATCTTGAAATTGACTAGCAATCAAGTATCTCCATCAATTAAGAAAAATCCTTTTTTATTAAGCTTGAATAACAAAACTTTAAAATAAGATTATCAAAACAAACATTTATTTTCATTTTAACTAACATTTCCAATAGAACAGGCATCACACTGTCCAGTCTTTGATTTATAACAAACCAAGCATAAAGAACACTGTTTGAACTCTGCCTCGTAATCCAACGAATCGTAGCAAACAACACCTTCCTGTGGTTCAATCTTGAATTTGTCTCCTTCATCCTGTGACTCTAAAATCTTACTTGCATTAGAGCATTGAGGGAAAGACTTAGCCAATTGCTTGGCAGAGTCAAAGTTTCCGAATTTGAAGCAAGTTGTCATAGCAAGATTCTTGGAAAGAAGAGTATGCTCTTCTTCAAGTGGAAGACTGGAAAACATTAAAGAATATCGAATGTTTGTTACAGGATCAGAGATCTTCCTCCTTTTGTTCTCCAATTTCAATCCCAACAAGTAATTTCCAATTTTGTTTCTCATCTCCAAGTTTGGACTGCCGTGTTCCTTTATGGCTGCACCGATAGAAAGAATGCATGACTTGAACAGAGTCACAGCCTTTGAGTTCTTTCCTTGCGTGGTGGCAGACAAAGCTGCATGGTAAATCAGCTCTGGGGATTTCTTGTCTGGGACATCGAAGTTATATTCAAAGAAGAGTTTTGGATTCAAATTTAAATGACTTAGATTGTCAACAAGGGAACAACACTCCTTGTCAGATTTATCAGTGGAGTTGGAATCATGACTGGAAACAGTCTGTTCTGCTGTGTCGCCATCCTCATAGCTGATATGTCCATGAGATTCGTATTCTTCTTGATATTCCTGTTTTTGTTGATATTCTTGCTCTTCCTTCTCTGCCTCACTTTCCTTCTCACACTCGCTTTCCTTCTCTACCTCATCTGCTTGACATTCCTCACTTCCCTGCTCTAACTCGCTTTCCTTCTCTACTTCATTTACTTGACATTCCTCACTTCCCTGCTCTAACTCATCCTCCTTGATAATCTTGACTAGTTCTGACTCTGGATCCATCTTGCTGAACTGCTTCGTGCATAAATATAAATAAAGCAAACTGTCTTGGTCCTTCATCCTCTTGAAGCAATTCTCAGCTACTTTGTAGCTTCTATTTTCCAAAGCACTCTTCCCAAGCTTGGCAAACATGGAATTGTTCATGCACAGCTTAAAAGCTGAGTCAAACATTTTCTCTGACAGATAAATCTCGAAGAGTAAATCTTTGTCTTTAATAAATGGCTTTGCTATTGCCCCTTTGTTCTTGGATATCAAAAAGTTAATTAAACTTAATCCTGGGATTTGTTCTTCTTGGATCACTTTCAAGATATTCTTGTCTTCTGAGACTGCTTTTCTGAATCTTATTTCACTTTTATTGATAAAATACTTTACTACACCCTCTCGTGCTATACAGTACAAATACCCGTCCTTGAAATTCACCAAGCTACAGTGGTCTTCTACTGACTGGAAGATTCCCTTTCCTTCAAAGAAAAACTTGATTTGTTTCAATGTGGAATAAAATAAAATAGACTCAGAAAATAAAAAACTTGTTATTCCAACTTTCTCGTTGATCGTATTGAAAATCTTTAAATCCTCGTTGAGTAAGCAAATTTCATTTTTACCAAGTACGGCAATCTGTCCACAGTCTGAGTGAATTATGTCAGAAATGACAAAATTGAAAGAAATTGAATTTTCAAGATCATTTTTAATAAGTGTCAGTGATTTACCTGAAATTATAAAAATACAGTCATTTCCCTTTTTTATCTTGCTTTTGCTTAAATAAGACATAAAAACATTGTCATTCTTGTAAAGTTTTCCATTCTTCAAAACAAACTTGTCTTGGTTGCAATAAGCAACACTTCCTTCTTGTTCCCTGTCTCTGTATTCGTAATGATCCTTGTACTGGATCAGTAAATCTTTATTTAATATCTCAAGTCCGTAAACTTCATTCTTTGTCTTCTTTAATTCCTGTGAACTCCTGTAATTGTATTTGTATATTTTATTATTCAATGAATAATAAATATTACTTTCATCAAAAGTATGCTTAACGTTCAAGGATTGCATAAATACTTTTATTCCATCATCCATGCCAACGACCAAAACGGTGTCATTCCATGAGACACTCCAAATTCTTCCACCAAGATTCATCTTAGTTGGTCTTCCGTCCGACACAATGCTTAAGTATCCATCTTCAGAAACACAATAAATGCTTTCGTTTGAAAATACTTTTGTAATATTTCCAGTGTGATTCAAATAAGTGGCAGATAAAAATAAACTGTCATCTTTGTAATCCCAAATTTTAATTTGTTTGTCATCCGAGCCAGAAATAAGCTTTCCATTGTGAAAATGAATAGCGTTGATTCCCCTGTCGTGTGCCTCTACAGACTGAAGCAGTGTTACTCCTGGAACCATGCTCTTCTTGTCAAACAAGTTGGTGCAATCCCACAACCCGATTGTATGATCCAGGCTGGCTGTTATGATGTGGTTGCTATCAGGGAATAGAACATCCATCACGTAGTGGGTGTGTCCAGATGTGGAACTGTTCAACTTTCCTGTTGTGAAATCCCAAACTTTAATCAAGCGGTCGTCAGACACGCTGACCAGCCATGGCTTGGTAGGATGAAAATCAAGGTTTCTAACGTAGTCAGTGTGTCCTTTCAATCTCTGCGTTACCTTCTTCTTTTTGTAATCCCAAACTAAAATAATCTTGTCGTCTCCGGCTGTGGCGAAGAAATCTCCTGTATAGTGGAATTTCACACATCTCACACTACCCTGGTGTTCATTCAGAACTGCCGTCACGGCTAAGCTGTGCTGATCCCAGACATTCACTACTCCATTGTGATGTGCGGTGATGAAAACAGGGAAAAACGGATGGAAGGCAATGCTCTTTATCCTTGTTGTCGTCTTTTCAAATATTTCCAAAAGTTGTGATGGCATTGGGGGGTAACAAAAAAGAAAACAAAAGCTAAGCAAATTTAAAGAAATTGATGCATGAATGAATTCATTTATGCAGAATGGGAAATAAGAGAAATTTGCATGATTAAAATTTTAAGCTTAAAAAATGAATTTCTTTAATGGGTAATCTAATATTTACTCTTTGATTGATTTCGTGTCAAGTCTCTTATCTACACCCGATGAACTGAAGAGTAGCTACACTGGAATTACATGGTTTTCAATGAAATAGACATCAGAGTCTTCTTGAGTACAATAAACTGGATGTACGCTTTGACCTTAGGCTCAATTCCTATACTAGTTGTGGTATTTCTTTACCAGATCATTAAGTATGGAATTATATTAACTTTGCACTTGTAAATCAATGATAACTTGTTTACTATTAAATCGCAGTTTCAACTTGAGTAAACATGCCAAGATTGATGATACCAAATTCTATCAGAGTTATTTCATTTTTCTTTTTATCATGCAAGGAGATATTTTAAGCTTTAATATTTTTATTATGCATAAAATAAATTACAATAACTTCTTTTAAAAAAAACCCATGAACAAGAATTTCTGGAGATGGAATTAAATTATTTGAGTAAGACTATCGATCAAAGCATAAGAAATTTAAATTAGGGATACGGTATTCTGAAATCCCCAACCAATTTGCTCGCCTTGAAAAAGCGAAACAAATAGAAGCGTTTGTGTCTCTGCAGGAGGAAATTTTAATGTTACCAGGGAACAAATCCCAAGCCCACTCTTTCGAGAACGGCGTTTTTATTGGGTTCACTAGCATAATCGTATTACTCATTCACGAAAAGGTTACTGTCATCTGTCTCACTATAGACTCGGCCCAACATTATTTTGCAAGGGTATTGGATTATCTACGTTGATAGATAATCTTTTATAAATAAACCAAAAATTTAACAGTGAAATATTTAAGTCAAACGTTTGCCGTGATGCCTGATAAAAAAGGTAAAAGCTTTACAATTTCAATATTATCCTAGACCTTAGATCTTGAATTAAAATAAATTTTATTTTTATAATCAATACACGTTTATCAAAGCTGTTCGTATCAATATTTATTTATTGCCAATCATTCAAATAAAAACAGATCATCAGTGCAAAATCCAGTTATCCCTTTCTTTTCAAAGTCTTCAATACCTATCTTGGAGTTCGCCCCTACCCCGTAAATGATTCTCGTTAGATGCGGGAAGTTGTTATAAATCTTATCCAATCGATGATGGAAAGCTGAGTCACATACCATAGAATCCACAGCTGAAGATTCAATAAACTCTGCTAAATAACTGTCAAGATGATAATCACAAATAAATTCATAAATATCTTCAGATATTATAAAACATACCAAATAGGGAGATACAGATTTCAGTATGGCACAGATGAGTGGACTGAAAGACCCAATAACTATTTTTCGGTTTGGATAACAAGCCAAGGTTTTGCACACGGCTGTTATTAGATCAATTCCATATTCAACATAGTTTTCCTGATTGTATAACTCGTATTTTAATTCAACATAAATGGCCAATTCAGCAGGAATACTTTCTAAAATCTCTGCCAAAGTTGTGTTTGGGGTAGAAGCTAGAAATTCATTTAGGTTCATTTCATTTATAAGCTTACCGGAAATATCATCGTTGTGATAAACAACTGGAACTTTGTCACTAGTAAGGTGAACATCAAGCTCTATCATCTGAGCTTTGTTTTTATGGGCTAGAAGAAAAGATTCAATGGTATTTTCTCTAGGCCATGTATCAGATGATATATTGCTGGTGATTCCATGGGTTTTTTCTTTAAAAACTTCCGTGTTAACAACCCGAGCTTGGCTATCTTTGCCACTACCACGATGTCCTATCCTTTTCATGCTCCTTAGATCATAATCTATTTTTTGATTGCTTTTAAATGACTCTATTGCATAAAGCTTGCTCTGCCATTTGAAAAATATCTTTTCTTTTGAACAAAACAATTCCTCTGTCTTTATCTTTCTTGAGTTATCGAAATCATTGAACTTTTTTGTATTTTCATCAGATCTTAGCTCTGAAATAAATTCCACTTTGAAATTATGAAAATTGGTGAAATCAAAGAAAGTTGATTGGGAGAAATTCAAAGAATCATCTTCAGATACGATTGGAGATTTCATGGGAAGTGTGATCTAAGTAAAAAAAGAAGAAAATTTTTAATAAAAAAATAAAATAAAAAATTAAATACAAAATCAAAATCATGCTAGATTCTGAAGGAACCAGAATTAAAGACGATAGAAGCCAGCCTTTTCTAAGATCTAAATTAAAGAAATTCGTTAATGGAATTTCTTAATCTTTTTAAACCCTGAAACTGAAAATTGCAACAATAAATCTGAAAAAAAGTTAAATTTAAGAGTTTTAATTAAAAACAAGTGTTGATCTTCTTATTTTTAGTCATACTATATAAAGAATCGGATAGATATTAAATGGTTTGATAATTCTTCACTTTCACTCTATGTCTCTTTGGCTTACAGCCAAGTGTATTACATTATACTATTATATACATGATTCAATTGAACCTTGCTAGGGCTACGAAAAAAACGAAACAACTAGAAGCGCCAGTGTCTCAATAGGAGAAAATTTTAAACCTCCTGCCGAGGTCCTTGGCACTTAAAACAAATCCCAAGCCCACTCTTTCGAGCTTCGGGCAACCCCTTTTTTATCCATGCCTGCACGACACACGCCACCAACCCACCTCCCCTTTTTTCGAGGTTTTCTTTTTATGAGTCGGCTGGCTGTGACGTTCTGATATAAACTGTTGTTGGTTTCACATACATGAGTGTATTACTTATCCGGGCAACCACGAAAAGGCTACAGTCATCCGTCTCACGAGTGATTCTACCCAGGATAGGGCTACAAACTTTCAATAATCAAGGCAACTCAACAAGGTTAGAGTATTCTTTCACTACGTCAGACTTAACCCCGTTTTCATGATTTCCGATTTACAGTGTATGGTCGCAGAAAAACTTTTCAAAAGACTAAACCATACTGTTTTGGGGCCGGTCTCCTCGGTATAGGAATAGATGTCTTTTGAAGATTCTCTCTCCTCTGGCGCAAAAAAAAATCATCGGTATGAACTGCCAGAATTCACTGGGCCAGGCAGCCTCATGGAATAACTTCCCGCCGCTTCTGCCTGTGTAGGAGATTGTCAAAAGACTATTAAGAGACTTTACGAAAATATTAGCTAAGCTAATATACTCGACGGTGATGTTGTGTTAGAGTTAATAGATGGTTGTGCAGTGTGCCTACGCTTGTTTGAAGAAGTTATAAGATTAGATAATCTTGGTTCTATCCAAAATGAAGCGCTAAACACCTTTTTGAAAAGCTTGATTTATTTAATTTGATAAAATATTCCTTCAGTGAAAAATCATAAATTGGAATTGAGGGTAACATAATATGATACTAAAACAATTGATTTAAATAAAGAGAGAGAAGACGAGAAGTATGAACCAACAAGTGAATTCGAAGACGAAATGTATGGTCCGAGATGACTTTAAACCAGAGCAAGAAAGGAATGCATCTTCTTACTGTCGAGGTAGCTAAACACTTTATAGTGACGAAAATCGATCATCCATTAAGAGATGGCATCTTTCTTAACTCTTGGAAAATTTTATGAATTTGAAAAGAGGGCAGACGGCAGGCTTCAGTTGTATGAAAACAAGTCTGCAGTCACTACTTAGGAGGTAGAGGTGCAATGATTACGACACATAAGAGTTCTGTGTAGAGTTTTATTTTGAAATGCTGGATGGTGGTTTAAGAAAGTGTATGTATATGGAATGAACACGAAGCCTTTCCACTTTGGGTATAAAACATATATGCTGCTCCTAGTTATCGAAGCCACCAGGGTATGATTGGGCTTAGCCCTGAATTTAGAGTCTTCCGTTGAGTGTTTTTCCGATCTTGCCCGGACCAAGTTTCCTCCATCCCTTGTGGATGGAGTTTTTAGTAACCCGTTTGACAATAAGGTTTTCACCGATCACTCACTAGCTATAGAGATATAGTGAAAATAAATTCCTTTTTTTTTGACATATTAACTAATGTTAAAAATGAAAAAAAACTAAAAAATACTATTTAATAGTAAATGAGCTGTCCTTGATTTACAAGTCCAAAATAAATATAATTCCATACATAATGATCTGGAAAGGGTTGGTAACGAAGTACCACTACAAGTATAGTAAAGAGATTGGAATTGTGTAGTTAGTGATCAGATTATCGAGTGTAGATAAGAGACCTGCCACGGAAACCATCAAGGAATAAATGATAAACAATAATTTAAGGGCTAAAATATTTCAAAAACTTGGTGTAATAACCACCGGTTGTAATGGCGTTTAATATAGTCTTCAAGTCATACAAAAAATAGAAAAAAATCATCGAAACTATGAGCACAGCCATTTGCAAGCTAGATTTAAAAACAGATTCCTTGGTCCGTGGTGTTTGTAAATCCACACAATATCGAAGAACGGCTAAAGAGAAACATATTCCGTAGAGAATTCCGTAGGTAATTAAAGGAACTTGAAACTTATTGAATTCATCATGCAGATGATTTCTACAACAGACGATGAAGTCAACGGTGACAATTAAAATGAGTATATAAATGTTAAAAAATCGTGGAAGACGTCGATAACTACTATAGCAGTTGAAAACCATAAATGTAAGCAAATAGCATATATTGAAAAGTATAGAGAATAAACTATCAAGCGTAAATGAATATAAAAGCACTACAAAAATATGAAAGATTTTAATCTCATTGAAAATTGGAACCGGTAGAAAAAGTATTTTTTCAATCCTTTCCCACATTCCAAGCACTCGTGGTTTATAAACAAAAGAATAGACTGAATCCTTATCTGAAGGTTCATTGACTTCATATCCAAATTCGCTTGGGTTAGAGTATTTCTCCAGCTCAGGATCATCGACGTATCCGGAATACGTACTAAATAATTCGGGATAAAGATCCCGAGCTTGAATTAACTGCTGTACTTCGAAAAATGTCTCTTTATCCTTTTCGTTCTTAAATTCCTCAGGCATGGATATTCTTCGAATTTTCGACCTGAACTTCTTAAGATTCTTGTGCATACAACTTACTAGATGCTTCCAAGCTAGCTCATCATTTCTCTCTAGGATCGGTAGAGTAAACTTCATAGGCTTACAATAAAATTTCTTTAAATATTCTTTCTTAAATTAAAAAAAAATCATTTGATCAATTTACATTAAATTCCATCGAGTTTATTTGCGTTAAAATGTAGAGTATAGCACGAAAGCCAGAAAAAACAGTTTTCCAAATATTACCTGTCGGCAAATCTCCTATATTTAAGTTTGAGGACTTAAAATGCCATTATACTTTCTAAACAAATAAAAGTTGAATGAAAATCTAATCATTTATTTTAATTGATTTGAAAATAAAGCTGTTATTAAAATTAAAAACAGAAGAATTATTTGTGAATTTAGATCAAAAATTTATAAATTTGATTTAACAAAGGTTTAGACTACTCGAAAGTGATATAGAAAAAGATCGGATTTATTAAGGAAAATCACAAATTCTAATACTCACAAATAGTTTAAACAAAGAAAAAAAAGTCTTTTTTATCGTTTTGTTTAATTTTTTTTCAATCAGAAATTAAATTCAAGAATTTTAATAAATCAGAGATTTTATTTCAAAATGTGTTCTTGATAACTTAAAAAATTTAATATTCAACGATCATCAAATGAAAATCGAATTTATATTTATCTTGTCAATTTGAATTATTTTTCAGTTTCTCATCATTTTAAAAAAAATTGATAAGAAATTTTTTAAGAAAAAAGACAATCCCGATCAGAATAACCAAAAACAAAGGAGTTTTTACAAAAATATTAAAATTTTTTAGAACTGTTTTTTTTTCTATAGCAAATTTTCAATGGCATCTAAGATTGTTTATTTGAAAAGATTTATTATAAGATATTTTCAAATCTGAAAAACTCCACTGTGTTAAATGAATTATTTATTCTATGTGTAGCGGATAAATTAACAATAATAGCTTTCTTAAGGCTCATTCGTTTATTTTTAGAGATCTTTATATTCAGTTTTAATAAATCAATAAAAATTAAAAATATTTAATTGAGCAATCATCTTACAAAAGGATCACTACCTCTGACAATTCGAATTTGCTAACTTATCAATAACACCCTCCAAGTACAATTAAGTGCACTGAGTGCATCTTTATTTGAATGAGATCATTGTAAAAATTTTTTAGTTTGAAATAAGGATTTATAGTGGAAATGAACTTTTCATTTTTTTACAAGCTCCACACTGATCAACAGTTTAAGTAAAGCATTTTGATCTTGGCTTCGCTTAAAAGCATGAGGATTTAAAAATCCAATGCTTTAATATTTTATGATTAATTTGTAGAAATACTCTAAACTTACCGTTTTAGCACAGAGTAGGTAAGAAATATTTTTCTGATGAAAACAATGGTATGATCAATAAATATTTGTAAGATTCATGGCTGAATACGTTGAGAAACTCATGGTGTGAGTCTCAATCCAAAGTCAATTCTATGAATCCCTACAACAGAATTCAAGCTACACTAGGAAGAAAAAGGCACCAAAGTAAGATCAAAAAATAAAAATTGGTCGTTTCAATACATTTTATTTTAAAAATTAGTTTATTAAGATAAGGTCAACGGAAGTCAAAAATGATATTATCTTCCTTTAAACTCTGCTTAAACAGACCTACAATATCCAATTGGGCTTTGAATACAAGAGGCTATTTTTAGAAAGTTTTCGAAATCTGGAAGATATGAATTGACAAATAATTTCGATCCTGTCAGCTGGTATATCGTGTTTCCAATGACGTAAATAATTTTATTTCTCGACGCATTTTCATCGAAATTACTGATTTTATATAAGATCGGGAATGTAAGATACACATTTCTCATTATCTCCCATGATTTGAAATGTAAAAATAAATGCTTGAAACCTTTTATGTAATCAATTTTCAGTAAATATATTTATTCATATCATCTCATC
>JAWNLH010000199.1:0-24625 GCA_035042485.1 Drosophila cyrtoloma | reverse complement strand
GTAATGACCTGGTAAAAAAATACCACAACAAGTATAGTAAAGAGATAGGAATTGAGCCTAAAGTCGAAGCGTACATTCAGTCTATTGTACTCAAGAAGACTCTGGAGTCCATTTCATTTGAAAGACAACGGGCATCGAAGAGGCGGACAATCATGTGGGTCTTGAGCAGTTAGTGCACAGATCATCAGGTGTAGATAAGAGACTTGACACGGAATCAATCAAAGAGTAGTTTATAATTAATATATTATCCATTGAATAAATTCTTTATACGAAATTTTAAAGTAAAACTTTTAGAGCCTCCATAGCGCAGTTAATTTATGATAATGACGCAAAAAGTTGAGACTCGGGTTCGAATCCTGTTGAATAAAATAATTTGGGTCTAGTCAAGAAACACATATAAAGCCTATCCAATAAATGTAGAGCAGCTACTACTCATAAGATTTAAGATTCAAAGTGTAAAAAATTAAACTACAATATTACTGGCCGAAAAAGTCCTTGGAGAGTACTGTATCTTATACTGAATAAATTGTGGGGTTGCGAAATTTATTGAATTGAAAATTTTGAAAAGCAGATGCTAACGCCTCAGCCCAAACATGCATTGTTTCTCTTGTCTCCAGTAATCGAAGCGGGTATGGTCGGGTTTGTGTAGTGGTGATCGGTATTCCCTGAATTTGGGATAGTGAGTTTATGTGTAAAAAGTGGTTTAGTGACCATCCGATACAGGAGATTGGTACCTTCACTATTGGTTCTTTTGATTACAAAAATAATAGACACAAATTATCGCTAGTCTATCTCATAGGTATGTAAAGTGCATTGATGATCTCAAGCTTAGTCAATGGCCCAATGAGTGATGTAATACAATCTGCCCTAGATTAAAAAATTTATCAGTCACAAAGACCATTTCATGTTGAGAAGAACAAATTCAAATAAGATTTAAGATTTGAAGTGTAAAAAACTAAACAATTATACTTCAGGGCTGTACACTGCTGATCCCTCATCAAAAAAATTTCAGAGAAAAAAGATGGTGGAGGAAGACCGGCAGCTGACAGGTATATGTCAAAAATCCACTGAAAATGGTGGAAGCGTATGAGTCAACCGATGGCTACAAAATGACGAATGATATTGAAATTCATCGCCACGAAAGATACAGATGCTTCTTGTTAATAAAATTTCGCTTTTTAATGTGCAATAGAACAATATAAATAGTTCTTAAAACTCATCCTGAGTACCAATAAAGCCGATGGATTTCCAGGCCAGTACCAGCAGTTCAATGAACTTATTTATTCCAGCATTGCTTATGAATGTCAACAAGCAAGTATATCTTAAAATACTGAAAGACTCATATCGTTTACTATCAATTTATGAAAGATAGATAGAGTATCCAAGGAATAAATGTTTAAAAATCCAATGGCTAGTAAATATTGGATTTTTCCGGTTTCTTCGTCAATTATAGGATGAAGTGTAGTTCTATATATGTAAATATCTTTGTTGAAATCTAAAATACCGAAAAATCATCATTACTAAAATGTATTAGACAAATACTTTTCTATATACAGATATCAGAATCAAAAAGAATATAAAACTACAAGTCTTATTATTTTAATTGCTTTTTTTTGCTTAGGATGACATTTTTTGCTCAAGATTTTCTTGAATAATTTTTCCGATTTTCATTCATCACCGACTTTATGATAGAATTCTCTCTAATATTCCGTGAAAATATTAATGTAAGAAGCTTCATTACAAAGATCCCTTATTCTTAAGTGCCAATTAATATATGTTTACTTTTCTTCATCCATAGCAACAATCTAATTTATAGGAAATTTTGTCACAGTACATTTTAACAGCGAATGTGATTGGTTTGCTTTCTCTTTTGTAGAACTATAATTAAAAGTTTTTTTTTGAATTAGATTTCTTTATCTACTTTTATTAAGACGAATAATTAATCCTTTTGATCAAGTCATGAAATGATAAAAGACTATTAAAAGATTTTTTAATGATACCGCTCTCTTGGATGCCTCTGTTCATAGTAGAACATGCAGTAGAAACTGTACCGACCGTGATAAAAAACTTTTTGAAAATATTAACTATGCTAATATGCTCGACGAAATCGTCGAGTTTTGGTTAAAATGTGTTTAGACAAAGTTGCGGTACTTGTTAGAAAAGTTAAAAGAATCAATGATCTTGGTATGATCCAAAACAAAGTTTTAAACGCCCTTCTTGAAAATTTTGATTCAAAGATTTTTAAAATAATTTCCTTTCGTTCAGAATCGAACTTTTTAAAAAAAAATAAATTTTTTAAATTAAGTGACGGTTTGATATTAAATGAAATTTAAAAAAAAAGAAACAACTAGAAGCGTCTGTGCCTCTATAGGAGGAAACTTTAAACCACCTACTGAGGTCCTGGGCACTTATAACAAATCTTAAGCCCACTCTTTCGAGCTTCACACAAGCCCTTTTTTATCCATGCTGCACCGGTCCACCTCCCCATCTTTCGGGGATTTTCTTTTTATGAGTCAGCTGGCTGTGACGTTCTGATATAAACTGTTATTAGTTTCATACACATGAGTGTACTACTTATCCGGGCAACCGTGAAAAGACTATAGTCATCCGTCTTACGACAGTTTCTGCCCAGCCGCATATTTTTCTATTTTTTAAATTCTCAGCCCATGCGCTGTAAAAGAATTGTCAACATGATTGCATATCTATGTTTCTGTAAAGCAGAGCTCGTTGAGATATCATTTTATGACGAAAAAGTAGGATTATATTCAAGTGAAAATATTAAAAAGATTTCGATTCTTAAAGCACAATTAATAAATGAGAAAACCAATTTGATGTGGAGAAATACAGATTCGAGTAAGGATGAACATGAATTAAATCAGAAACCAATCAGTTATAAGCTACCGATGACAAATAAGAGTGATTTTGATTTCTTTTACGGAATTTGTTTTGAAGATAATGCAAAATTTTTCATGTTGGAAGAATTCATGTATATTTGTTCTGAACTAGATTGCTTTCTTCTTTTATCGCATGACGGAGCCATATTTGACAATCTGTTAGGGGAAAATTTATCAAACAGCATTTTTGACAATGAAGAACTATTAAGAGAATTGTATATACATGAATTCTCTGAAATTGAGGAATTAGTTCTTGCCAAAATTTTCATTCATCAAGTTATTACTTCTGGATGTTGTTTGATGGTAAATGAGGATACCGAAGAGTTAATTATTGATGTTGGACTAGATATCATAGATCAATCGAAGACAATCGGTATCCTATTCAACTTGAAAAAATTACATGTTAAAAGTGATCTTTTTAATATCTCTGGAAGTTTAGGAATTATGACGAAATTACTACTTTTTTTATTCATTTTAAGTTTGAACAGTTGATCGTAAGCTGTGATTGGAAATTAAATCTAAATGACTGTGTCAAATTTGGGGATAATATTTTAGAAATCCAAAGATTTGAGTCAGAAATAGATCGGCTCAACGATCAAATCCCTCAAATTAGTCAAACGAAACAACAAAGTATTGTGAGATTGAATGGATTATCATTTCTAGGATTTGAAATTGATCCAGAGATATTTATACTATTCCTGAATCTAGCAGGGGAAATCAAGCCTGGAATGAAAAAACTAGAATTTAGAATGAAAAAGAAATCCAAAATTTCCTTTATTCTTCCACTCAACGGTCTTAATCTATTAGAAGTGCTCACTATTAAAAACATAAAAATTGAAGAACGTGAGCTGAATTTCATTCAAAATAATTTAAAGTCACTTGTTGAATTCCGATTTGATTGTGATAGTTTCAGCAAAGATACTGCAAAAGGATTTGGCAATATGAAGGTCTTAAAAATATTGGAAATGAATACGGATTTTACAAAGGATCCTTATTCCGATTATCCTTTGTATGATGACAAACCCACATATTTACCTGGAGACATATTTTCTACTTTGATAAAGGTTATTCCCAACATTCAGACTCTTAAGCTTCAGGTCGGAGATCTTGATGTGTCAATTGCGAAAGAAATTGGACAACTAATATTTTTAGAAGTACTTGCATTTAATGGAGTCGTACCAAGTGCCTCTTTTCAACATGAATTATTTAAGCATGTGAGAAATCTAACAGATTTTGAAATTTCTTTTTATCGTCTTGAGCTTCTAATGTATTCACAGTTATTTTTAATTTTAGATGCTGAATTTTTTAAAACAATTAAAAAATTGTCAATTATTGGAAAGATAAATTTTAATTTTATCTTTACAATTCTGATGAAAAGGCTACCCAATTTAGTAGAATTTCAAGGATGGATGTCATGTAATTCGAGGGAAATTAGACCTTTCAATCAATGTATGCCAGTTTCAGTTCATATAAAGAAATTTATCTTAAGACATAATTTTGCCAACGTGAGAGATTTAGCCGATTTCGTTATGCAAATGCCAAGAGTTAAAGAGCTGAATATATCTTGTGTTGGAAATTTTAAAGAAATATTTTTAGTTTTGTCGCATCTCAAAAAATTGAAGTTTCTAACTATAGTCATAATTCCTTTGCCCGAGAATTTAAAGATCCAGTTTTTGGCCACAGATTTAGCTTTCTATCAAGAATATAAGTCACTTTCTGGAATGTATTTTTTAACTTCGCTAACTGTTAAATGTACTGAACTAGACCATCCCACTTTAGAGGTATTCGATTTCTGCCCAAATTTAAAAATTTTGAAAATAATCAGTTTTGATGATTCAGTATTCAAAGATAAAAAGAAATCTCAAAACCCCGAATTTTTAACTGATTTGTTGCCTAAAATTAAAAAGGTGATTGTATTAAGCATATCGGTAGATTCATTTCTTTTAATACGGCTCAATGAAATCCTTGAGGCGAACAATAAAAGACTAAGGTTTTTGAATTTAAGTGATGGACGACAGAGCAAGGAATTCTGTGATAATTTATACAAATTAGGAACAATCTCGAATAAATTGAGAATTCGTGTTTTAGACTGTAGATGCAAGTATCCTTTAATATTCGTTATGGAATCCGACATATTAAGAATTATCCGAATTGAATTATGGATGGAGAATCAATTACTTTCCATGATAAGATGAATTTGAAATGGGTACTGAAATCTTCGAATGAAATTTGAAGGAAGTAGGTTTTTAAATTAATATTCGGCAGAAGCATAGATTTGATCTTCTTTTATTTCACCCAATTGAATAAATCAGTTAAAAAAAAGAAATCTATTCAACTAGAAGCGCCTATGCCTCTATAGGAGGAAATTTTAAACCTCCTACTGAGGTCCTGGGCACTTAGAACAAATCCTAAGCCCGCTCTTTCGAGCTTCGGGCAAGCCCTTTTTTATCCATGCCGCACACGCCACCGGCCCCACCTCCTCTTTTTCGGGGTTTTCTTTTTATGAGGAGGCTGTGACGTGACGTGACGTTCTGATATAAACTGTTATTGGTTTCACACACATGAGTGTATTACATATCCGGGCAACTACAAAAAGGTTACAGTCGTCCATCTGTCTCACGACAGATTCTGCCCAGGAATAAATCAGTTAGCAAAAGAATATTTTTTTAAATATAGCGTTGAAAATGTTAATTAGATCAAATTTATTGTTACGAGGGTATACATATTGAGATCTTGTTCACAATAAAACCTTTATGATTTGCATATCCGAACAACACATAGTCCTGTTTTGGTATGTCAATTATATTATCAAGGAAATATTTGTTACTCAAGATTTTCTTAACTTCCACACAGTAGTAAACAAATAATTGCCAACTATATGGATCTATGAATTTCTTCTTTGATTTTTAAGTGATCGATCATAAATGGATTGAAATTTATGCGATAGACAGATGCTTATGACTCAAATAAATTTAAGATAATTTTTTTATTGATTAAAATCTTTAGCGTCTAACAAATCAGTATTAAAGCTCATATTAGGATAACTCTAATCTAGAATAAGAGCGAAAATGGCCATCATATCACCTTTTGAATATCACGCTCTTGGTAATGCAGAGACTTTGGATATCATTAATAGCGTGACTATCCTGAAAATTATATTTCTATTAGAGACAAGAATGTGTGCAGATGTTTATAGCAAAAGTCTGTAGTCATTATCTAGGAAGTAGCATGAAGCACTCATTTTTGAACATTGTTGGAATATAGTAGTTGTGATGGTATTCATTTGATTTTGACATTACATATGTTAAATATGTTTATTTGTGGAATGGTTGGCATGAAACCATTTAATTTTGGACATAGAAAGAAAAGTAATTTATTTTCACTATATTGCTATAGCCTGTGAGAGATCGGTGAAAAACTTATTGTCAAACGGATCGTTAAAAACTCGGCCTAGACAAGATTGGAAAAACACTCGACGGATCACTCTAAATTCAGGGCTAAGTCCTATCATACTCTGGTGGGCTTCGATAACTAAAAGCAACATATATGTTTTATATCCAAAGTGGAATGGCTTTATGTTCATATACATACACTTTCTTGAACCACCCGGAATTTTGAAACCAAACGCCACACAGGACTCCTATGTGTCGTAAACATTACACCTCTACCTCCTACAACAGACTTGTTTTACAGACTACTGCAGCCTGCTGTCTTCCTTACTTTTTAAAATTCATAAAAAATTTCACTAGTCCGAGATGACATTAAACTAGAGCAAGAAAGGAAAGCATCTTCATAGTTCCTTGCGTTATAATAAACACTTTATAGTGCTGAAATTGGCGCTCACATCAAGAGATTGCCAGTCTCTTTCTTAACTCCTTGTGAAAAATTTTATGAATTTTAAAAAGTAAGGAAGACAGCATGTTGCAGTAGTCTGTAAAACAAGTCTGTTGTAGGAGGTAGAGGTGTAATGTTTACGACACATAGGAGTCATGTGTGGCGTTGGTTTCAAAATTCCGGGTGGTTTAAGAAAGTATATGTGTATGGAATGGGCACAAAGCCATTCCACGTTGGATATAAAACATATATGTTGCTTTTAGTTATTGAAGCTCGTCAGGGTATGATAGGACTTAGCCCTGAATTTAGAAGAATCCGTTGAGTGTTTTTCCGATCTTGCCTGGGCCAAGTTTCCTCCATCCCTTGTGGGTGGAGTTTTTAGCAACCCGTCTGACAATAAGGTTTTGACCGATTACTCATTAGCTATAAAAATGTAGTGAAAATAAATTACTTTTTCAAAATATAAATACCAAATCACGGTCAATAAATGATTTCTTAAGGAAATACGGGTTCCCTTTTTGACAAAATTACTATTATTTTCAATTGAATAAAAACGGTTAATTTCAAAATGAGATTTATCGATTTTACTTCTAAAATTCATGTTCGGATATCCAGTCACTATAAACATCAAAGCTCCAATTACTAAAGAGAATGCTTCCATGAATAAAAAATACCAATGCAATGCACGCTATTGTATACAGCAACATATTCCCAACCGGTATTCTATCGCTTATTTTCAAATTCTTCCTTATGTAAATATATCCTTGATATATAAAAAAGATAATACTCATAAAAATGAAAAAAAATAAGTATATTTCACCATCATAAGCCAATACCTGATTAATAATAGGGTCAGGGTAGTATATTTTAGCATCAGAATCAGAAAACCCCTGAAGTGAAATACCATAGAACAACATATAACCAAATATGATTATGTGACCAAAAATGGAAAATTTGGCGGTATAATGAAGCTGTTCAACTAGAAGAAGCAACAAGGGCGACAAATGCATTCCTAGCTCAACTGGCAGATTATTCAGGACAACAGGCCAGAAATAAGGTCCTGAATAGAGCATACTCTTGTCGAAGAAGTAAGCACTCCAGAAATAAAAAGTCACAAATGTTTCAAAAGCAATAGCAACAGGCAATAAATTATTGTAAAAATAATAGAAAAATGATCTCACTTTAGGCATCTTACCTGAAATTCTAATGATAAAGCTTAAAATAACTACTGCTATCGTAAGATAAACACTTTGATAAGCCAAAAGCAGATTAAAAGATTGTCCAAAATATAAACTATTTGTAGATTGCAAAGTTTTCAAGCCGAAGGAAGTGAGTGAAGAAAGAATGTGCCCGAAAAATATTAATTTTACCAGTACAGAAGTGCAACGATTGATGTATGTGCTCCATTTCATTGGGCTGTCCAGTTAAAATTTTAAAGTTGATTTAAATATGCTTACTGATTTTTAAAACACAATAATGCTATTGATTAATTAAAATCAATTCTGGTTATTATTCATAGAAAATCGATATAATGTGGTTAGAGTGATGATTTATATTGACCAGCCAACTCTTTCCTCGGAGCTCATAAAACATCGAGAGGTGTTGGGAAAGTTAATGGCTGTAAGGCCAACATGCGGGAGCAGCATGCACATATAAAAAAGGACTTGCCAGAAGCTCGAAAGAGTAGGCTTAGGATTTATTACAAATGCCTCTACAGGAGGTTGAAACTTCCTCCTGTAGAGACACAGGTGCTTCTAATTTAATAAATTTCGTTGTTTTCTGTTGGGAAAGTTAAATTAAAAATTCAGTGAATTTGATCAATTAAAATAATTTTGAAAACAATTTGAAGGAAATTTATTTAAATCAATCATCAGAAGAAAGTTCCTAGACATTGAAAAATAAATTTCAACCAAAATTTTTATTTGAAAAATTAAAATTGGTCTAATTTTACCAAATCAAGAACAAATTCATTTTATAAACAGCATTACTCTTGATCAAAAATTCTTTTTGTCTGTTCACACAAAAGAATAATAATTATGAGGCAGATAATAAAAGAAAACACGAACATTTAAGACATCTATCTGCCATTTGAGAGCGAGGATAAATCGAAAATAAGCCTTTCTAGATTTCGAATCAAGTTTTTGTGGTTTTTATTTAGAACATAAGTAACACACTGGATGTTTCCAGGTAAAGATTTCATCATTGTCTAAGCAATCAACAAATGAATACCAATGAAATAGATCTTGCGAGTCATTTTAATCTAGAAGTATGAGTTTTCTTGTGAATGTTGCTTGGTTTGATTTCCTTGTACTACCTCATATGAACCTAACTTAGGGGTTGATGCAAATAAATTGATTTGCTTCTAGATTTTCTAAGCCATTCATCAAATGATCAAAAGGTCTTCTCTATTACAATAAAATTTTGGCTGACAATTTTGTATGCTGTAAACCTTTATTTAATTTTTGTTAAGAACATATTAGAAATCAATCAGCTTTAATAGCAAAAATCAAAAACAGATTTCACGGAGAAGAAGCAAAAAGTGAAAAATCATGAATTGGAATTGAAGGTAACAAAAGATGATACTGAAACAATGGATTTGAATAAAGAGAGAGAAGACGAGAAGTATGAACCAACAAGTGAATTCAAAGACGAAATGTATGGTCCGAGATGACTTTAAACCAGTGCAAGAAAGGAATGCATCTTCTTATTGTCTTGCGGTATACTAAACACTTTATAGTGACGAAAATCGATGCTTCCATTAAGAGATTGGCAATCTCTTTCTTAACTCCTTTTGAAAAATTTTCTGAATTTGAAAAACAAGGAAGACAGCAGGCTGCAGTTTTCTGTAGAACAAGTCTGCAGCCACTACTTAGGAGGTAGAGGTGTAATGTTTACGACACATAGGAGTCCTGTGTAGCGTTTGGCTTCAAAATGCCGTGTGGTTCAAGAAAGTGCTTATATATGGACACAAAGCCATTCCACTTTGGGTATAAAACATATATGTTGCTCCTAGTTATCGAAGCCCACCAGGGTATGGTAGGGCTTAGTCCTGAATTTAGAGGGATCTGTTGTGTATTTTTCCGATCTTGCCTCGGCCAAGTTTCCTACATCCCTTGTGGGTGAAGTTTTTAGCAACCCGTTTGACAATAAGGTTTTCATCAATCACACACTAGCTATAGCAATATAGTGAAAATAAATTACTTTTTTTCCAATCAGCTGTAATAGAACTAGAAAGCTGACACATTCACTACATTTATTCTGCATTCATTTTTCCTATTAAAACTAGTTGTTCCGATAAACTCACATAAAAATGATGTTTCCGAAGAGAATCAATCCAATTCAGTTGAACTTTTAAGCAAATTGGCCTTCTATTGAAGCATATAAATATCTGGCTTCTATATATATAAATGAAAAATGATTTATAGCCTTATTCGCCGTTTAAAAGGAATAAAATAACGCCGTACTTTCCACTTGCATCACCAAGCTTCAAATACAAATGTGTTAGACAGGAGCTCAGCATGTCCAAGTCTGCTAAAAAAACGAAGCAACTAGAGGCATCTGTGCCTCTAGACGAGGAAATTTTAAACCTCTTACTGAGGTCCTGGGCACTTAGAATAAATCCTAAGACCACTATTTCGAGCTTTGGGGAAGTGCTTTTTTATGCATGCTGCTCCCGTATGTATACCATCCAGCCCCTCACCCTTTTTCGGGGGTTTCTTTTTATGAGAAGGTTGTGACGTTCTGATATAAACTGTTATTAGTTTCACACACATAGGTGTGTTGCTTATCTGGGAAACCACGAAAAGGCTACAGTCATCCATCTGTCTTACGACAGATTCTGCCAGCAAGCCAACGGTAAACATGCCGTCTTTAATAAATTATATTAAAGACGATATATGAATATATTTCTTACTAAATCAATGTTGCATTTTGGATTCAGGACTACACTAAGCGAAAGCAATAAATGAAAACGCTTGAATGCTGACATTCAGCTACACTATCTACTTTATAAATACTATGTATAAAGAATTTATTTAAAGGATAATCTAATAATTACTCTTTGATTGATTCCGTGTCAAGTCTCTTATATATGCCCGCTGATCTAAGCACTAACTGCCCAAGACTTAAATGGTTGTTCACCTCTTCGATGCTCCAGAGTCATCTTGAGTACAATAGACTGAATGTATGCTTCGACTTTTGGTTCAATCCCAATCTCTTTACTATACTTGTTGTGATATTTCTTTACCAGGTCATTACGTATGGAATTATATTCACTTTGCACTTGCAAATCAATGATAACTCATTTGCTATTAAATCGAGTTTTAACTTGAGTTAATAGGTCAAGATTGGTAATTCCAACCTCGATCAGAGTTATTTCATTTTATCATGTAAGATGATTTCTGGTCTATCATGTTGTAATTCCTGTATCTACTTGAATCTCGACATTTTCATTTACTACAACTTCTTGAACGGAATGAGATTTCAATTTTAATTCCGAATCTCCTTCACAATGATAAATGTATGCATCTTAACACTTCATTATGCCTTCTCATGTAATCATGACGTAGCATACGATCGCATTTAGTAGCAAGATGATCTACTGTCTTTGGCACAGCTTTGCAATGTGGGCATCTGACTTTTTCTCCAAAGAATATATTTCTATCCTGAAGGAAGCAATAGGCTTACAGTGAAAGCAAATTATTATTTATTAATTTAATGAAGGTGGTTAATCGCAAAATGAGATTTATTCAGCTTACATCTAAATTTCTTTCTAGGACCTGCCACTTAATATGAACATTAAAATATAAAAGTATTCCACGGATAAAAATCATGATTGCAACGCACCTGATTGGATACATCAGTATTTTTTTCCACGGTAGTTTATTGACCAGTATCCCATTCTTCTTTATATACATATATCCATTATATATAAAACTGATAACGATCATTAAGGTTAAAATAAATAAGTTTTTTTTATCTTGGATAGTTTCTAAAGGATAAATAATGTGTTCAGGGTGGTAGAACTCATAACCAGGACAAAAATACAATACAATTACATTACCTAAGAACAATAATAAAAACACCGGAAATGTAAACCAAAGAGAGGAAGATTCTGGGTTATAAGGAAGCTGATCAATTAGAAGAAGAAATAAAGGTGACAAATGTAGACCAACTTCGGCCGGAAGACTTTCCAGAAAACCAGCGCCAAAATAAGGTCCTAAAAGGAGAAGCACTTTGTCGTATAAATAAGAAGACCAGAAACGTAAATTCAAAAATACTTCAAAAGCAATGGTAATAGGTAATAGGCTATTGTAAAGTTTAGAAGAAAATAATCTTACTTTAGACTTCTCGCCTAAAATACTCATGAGAAAGCTTAAAATAATAACTATTATTGTAAGACAAGCACATTGATAAGTGAAAATCAAATTAAACCATTGTCCGATATAAAAACCATTTGTAGCCATCAGAGATTTTATGCCGAAGAAAGTCAGTGAAGAAAGAATGTGCATTAAAAGTATTGATTTAATCAATACACGAAGGCTAGGACTGACATCTTCTACCAACTCCATAGGGTTCTCTAGTAAAAATTTTACAGTTTGTTCAAAAATGTTTACTGATCTTTAAAACTCAATAATGCTTTTGATAAATTAAAATTGATCATCGTTATTTTTTAGAAAATAGATACATTATGGTAGGAGTGATGATTCAGATCTAATCTCTAATTGTTTCCTGAAGATATATACTCCGAGCTCATGAAATATCGAGAGATGTGGAATCATGAATCCAGTGAATTTGATAGATTAAAATAAATTTTAAGGAAATAAATCATCAGAAGAAGATTATTACACCTTAAAAATACATTTTTGTCAAAATCGTTGTGATTTTACAAGATCAAGAAGAAATTCATTTTATAAACAGCACTACTATTAGTCAAGAATTCTGTTGATCTCCTTGTATGAAAGAGTAATAATTATGAGGTTGATAATAAAAGAAAATATCAACATTTAGGACAGCTATCACTCATTTGAAAACGAAGAAACTCGCAAATTGGCCATTTTAGATTTTGATCAAATACTGGTAATCTTTTTCTACAGCATAAGTAACAGACTGGATATTTCAGGTGAAAATTTTATTATTACCTAAGCAAATAATAATTGAATCTCATTGAAATAGATCTCGTGGACCATTGCCATTTATAATTGTAAGTTTTCTTGTGAATGTTACTTGATTTAAATTATTGATTTATTTCTGCTTCCCCATATAAACCTATTTAAGGGTTGATGCAAATAAATTGATTTGCTTCTAGCTTTTCGGTTTAATTTTCAAAGCTCTTCACTTGATTATCAAAAGGTCATCTCTCTTCCGATACCTTTTAAGCCAACAATTTCATATTTATAGAGTTGACAATTTTCTACGCGTTAAGATTCATTTGATAAGAATATATTAATAATCAATCACTTGGGGTGGAACTTGAACACCGATAAATTCATTACGTTTATTATGCATTCAGGTTTTCTTGTATTTTGAATGATATTTTCCGTAAATGTATTCAAATCAATTGTTAGTCAGAGATGAAATTAAACTAGAGCAAGAAAGAAAAGCATCTCCATATGTCTTGCGGTATAATAAACACTTTATAGTTTAGAAATTTGGTGCTTTCCATTAAGCGATATACTATCTTTTTTAAAACCCTCAAAATTTTTATGAGGTTTAAAAATAAGGAAGACAGCAGGCAGCAGTTGTCTCTAAAACAAGTTTATTGTAGGAGCTAGAGATGTAACGCTCGAGTGCTTACAACACATAGTCATCCTGTGTAGTGTTTGGTTTACAAATGCCGGGTGGTTCAAGAAAGTGTATATATATGGACACGAAGCCATTCCACTTTGGATATAAAACATATATGCTGCTCCTAGTTATCGAAGTCCACCGGGGTATGATATGGCTTAGCTCTGAATTTAGAGTGATCTGTTGGGTGTTTTTCCAATCTTGCCTGGGCCAAGTTTCTTACATCCCTTGTGGGTGAAGTTTTTAGTAACCCGTCTGACAATAAGGTTTTCACTGTTATTCACTAGCTATAGCAATATAGTGAAAACAAAGTACTTTTTTAAAATATATTTCTACTGGAAAAGATTTTGAAGATTTCCTATTCAAACTAGTTGTTTAAAGCATTCAAAAAAAATAATATTTCCGAAGCCAGTAAATCCCATTAAATTGGATCTTTATTAAAATATATAAATGCCTGACTTCTAATAACAAATGAAAGGTAAAGTATATCAATTCGCTGTTTAAAAAAGAGTAGAACAACGCCGTGTTTCAAGTTGGATAAGAAAGGAACTTGGATCATTTAACCAGGGTTTTATGAGGAAGGAGTCGATGACATAATTATTTCTTAAATAACTTACCTTGATAAGTCAAATATTTTATATATGAAAGTGGTGCTTGAGTCTGCTATATGGAATATATAAATGTATCGATACAATCATTTTAATTACTTTTGATTAAAATGCAAAGGGAGAAAGATCGAATTAATAAATTAGCATTTTCTTACAATACAAGATTTTTAAAAGGAATTGTTCTAGCCAGTTCTGAAACCATAACTTATATTAAATTGACTATTAAATTTATTTTGTTAGTTTTGTTGAGTTGTACGTTTAAATCCTGAGAAATAGGAGATATAATTTATTTAAGAAGTTCCGTATTTATATCTTACATTATAAATACGATTGGTTCTTGAACAATCATATCTTATTTATTGCTTTCATAGGCTTTGCATTGATTTATTGAGCTGTATAAACCAATGAGGTTCCAAATAATTATCACAACATATTTATTTGTAAAGTGACTTCAAATTTGTCAAAACTAATCCTTGGAACTTCTAATCTTTAACAAATAGCTCTTAACTGCCACCTCTATATTACTCTTCCACGACTGGACCTTCTCGTTCACCTTATCCTTTATTATATAAATATATTCCTTTAATCCTCTTATTTCCTCGTTCTTTTTTTCTATAATTTCCTTTAATTCTTTTATTTCGCTGTGTAAATCACTTATTTGATTTTTATATTTAATTTCCTGTGCTTCTAGCTCAGAATAAATAAGCTTGTAGACCTTTGACTTTATTTTAAGAGTTCTTTTGTTTATCTTTATGATTTTCATTAATTCTTCTTCCAAATCTTTTAACTCTGATTTGCTTACTTTTGAAATTGCCACTTTGGAATCGTGAGTCTCTGACTCATTTCCCTCATCCTTCAAGTTTCTATCAGTGGTTTTCTCAACAAGTTGGACACAGGCCTCTTTTTCATTATCCCGTGGAATAATTGGATTGTTGCTGTAAGCTTGGGGAAGAATCTGTGTGCTTTCATTTTTGATAAATCTATTATTCCACTGACTAGAATTTTCTTGACTGTTCTTGCTTGGCTGTGATCCAATCAAAGTCTCCACGTTGATGGAAGCAAATGCATTGTCCTTTTGGTTGCAGACTTCCGTTCCTAAATAAGTTACTTCTTGGTTAAATGTTACTTTCTTAGTATTTTCCTCAACAAGGTCACTCCTTAGATCTCTGTTTGTGTAATCTCGATACATTTTCTCTAAATCTTTATCATATAAATCAATCTGACTGTCACTCATTCTATTATGTAAACTTACTTCATCTTCCTTTCCTTCCCGCTCATTTTCAAAAGTTTTCTTAAAAATTAAATTTTGCTTGTTTGGATTATTTTCAGAAAGGGGGACTCTCTTCCTGACGTAAAGCTTCTCCTTAAAGACATCGTCCAAGCCTTCTTCGTTCATGGGCTCCAAATTATATAAAAATAAGACAAAGCTTCATGTACTACATTGAAGATTAACAAATTCAAATAAAAAGTGGCTTCATTTTATTCATTCTTGTCACCAAATGACAATCTCTGACTTGCAAGTTCAAATAAAAAGTGGCTTCATTTTATTCATTCTTGTCCCCCAAATGACAATCTCTGACTTGCAAATGGCTTTCAAGCAGATCCAGGACAAAAAATTGAAAATAAAACAGCAAACTTCCATTTTAAAAGCTTTTAACTTAAAAATGAATTGTCTTTTGATGAGCTTTGAAGCTTTTAGCTTTGAAACCGTTTCCAAAGTCAAGGAAATCATAGAAGAGCCTCAGCAAAAAAAAGACTTAAACAGGATCCGGAGCCACTAAAGGAATCCAACGAAGTAAAAAAAGATGGAATTGTATTTGAGAATAAAACAGAAAAATTTTTGGCAACTGATATTTTCAATTTAATTAAAACAAGTGGAACAATAAAATTTGATGATCTAGTTAAAAGAATAAAAGTCAATAAATATAAAGCAATAGAGGTATTAAACGTATTAATAAAGGAAAGAATAATAGTAAAGAGTTATGATAAAGGATTTGTTTATAAGATTAATGGAGATGCTTAGAATTAAAAAACCTTGGGTAGACGATGTACTCTGCATAATTAAATTATATTGTAATATTTCAGGTACAGGTCATTTATTAAAGGTTAATACATTGGATTTAATATTGCTTAAATAAAATTTTGTCAACTAATTATTCTTAGTTATATTTTAATATTTCAGGTAACTCAAAAATATTATAAACTATAAGAATTTATTAGTTATCGTAAAGGTAAATTTTTAGCCTGTCATATAATTTTTTTAAGGATGCTAACCTGCCAACATCTTCTCTTAGTTGTACTATTTGATTAGAGTCCAGCAATATTCTTTCTTTGAGCTCTTTGGGGGTAAAATCTGCCAAACTAAGGTATATGGCCATTATTCCAGAGACATGTGGTGCTGCCATACTCGTCCCTGATACTTTCATCACTGAATTGCCTACCCAGGTGCTTTCAATATTAATACCAGGTGCGTAGATGTCAACACACTTACCACGGTTACTAAAACTGGCTACTTTGTTTTGCTCATCAGATGCCCCAACTGTCATAGCCATGGTGGATGAAGATGGCGAAAAGAAGCACGCGTCTTTCATGTCATTTCCAGCTGCAGATGAAAAGTGAATATTATATTTATTTGTGGCCTGCTGTATGGCATAATTCAAAGCAGAGCTCTTCTCGCCTCCTATACTCATATTAATTATGTTCTTTTTGCATTTAGTCCTTTGAATATCTTCGATCACAAAGTTTAAACCTGAAAGCAAGCTACTAATCGTTCCAGTTCCAGTTCGATCCAGTATCTTCACTCCTATTATGTTGACATTCTTTGAAACGCCGTAAGTTCTAGATCCAATTATACCTGCGCAATGGGTGCCATGACCGTTCTCATCAGTGTTAGGGCTTCGCCTTATAGTATTGAATTTGAAAGAAGCTCTGCCTTCAAATTCAGGGTGTGAAACATCAACACCTGTATCCAAGACATAAACATTGACCTGGGCTCCTACATTGACGAATTCGTAAAAGTATTCCCAGGGCTTACACTTTTCAGGGTCAACTAACCTATTCAGTCCCCATGTTGAGTTGGTCTGCGTCTTGAAGTTAATTTGATTCCTAGACTCAGACTTTGATTTAAGTAGGTCTGAGTGACCGTAAATATAGCTTTTCAAAATCATGTCATTTGCATCAAATGCCCTTTCAGGTGTAAGGTGTCTTTTTTGTCTAATAAAGTTTCTAGACTGTCTAGACTTTCCGAAATTATAAGGTCCAGCAGTGAAGGTAGCAAATCCACCCCCAATTTTCATAGCTGTTACCTCGAAAGGCTCCAGATTGACATTCTCGTTATTTGGATCTTCCAATAGAAAATGCTTGTAATATCTCTTCTGCTCTACAATAGTATCCTTAGAGTTGCTTTCATCTATAGAATCATCTTCCATTAGAATTTTAGTGACTTTGGAAGACTGGAACCTGTTAGATTTGCGTTGAAAATTCAAGATTTTGTCTTTTTTGATTAAGTGATTATGAAGCCTGTGAGGTTTAGAGACGGCTTTTTCAGGTGTTGAGTTGAGAGCAAGTCTATTCGCCGTAACTGGAAGAGCTTGAAATCTACGCTTAAAGCGTTTATTTCCCGACAAAGTATTCGCAATACTTCTAGGTCGATAATTAATATCACTCGTTAATAGATCGCAAGCCTTTTCATTTTTTGGCAGAAAACCATTAAGGTTGTTCATTGGTGATGGTCTTCCGCAAATTCCAGTATCAGCCGCACAAGCTGGGCTTTTCATGTCAATTGTTTTTGTGTCAATAGGGATGTATTCTACTTCTGGAAAGGTACTTTTATTTTGGAAGTTTTCATATTTCACATCCTGATGATTCTTATTGCTTTGTTCTTGCCGAATTTCATCTGAACGATCCTCCCTTGCAGAATCTAAGGGATTCTTGCGAAAAGGTTCTGCTTGATTATCACACTGCTTTACATTAGAATCACCTGTTTTAGAAGTACTATTGATAGACTTATTGCTTGTGTCAATGCTCGGATTGGCAAAAGACTGTTTAAACTCAGGATTATCAACAGAAATAGGTTCAACCTTGAAGTTTGCAATTCGAACAACCTTGTCCTCTTCAATAACAGCAATCTTTGGGTGTTTCTTTAACCTTTTGAATGTCTTTGAGCACAGGGAAGCTTGAAAGCCCAGGGGCATGACTTTCTCAACTACGTCATTATCATTCTCGAACACAGAAGCAATTTTAATCACATTTTCATGATTACTTTGGATATTATGTTCAGGTTGATTAAGAATTATGTTGTATCTTCTCAGTGCACTTATAATAATCAGGTAAAGAAGCATTATTTATAATGAGAAATGATTATTTATATGTTTGAACCTGAAACAACTTCAAATTAAAATTAAAAATTCGATTCATTAAACGGAAATGAAACATTTATAAATTTTTAATAATTAAAATGCAATCAGTAAATTAGTGCTTCACAATTAAATTTTAAATAAGTAATCAGGTAAAAAGAACATTTAAAACAGAACTCGATTTATACAATGTTTTACAAAAGAAAAAGTAATTACTTTTAAAATAGCTGAAAAAACGATGACGGTGAGATTCGAACTCACGCCCTCAGAGAGGAGGTGATTAGCAATCACCCGCGTTAACCACTTTGCTACGTCACCACAAATTTAAACAAATTAAACTTTATAAGATCCAACAAAAGCTGTTATAAAGAAATAAATTGACGAATTAAAAATATCTTTTCGAAATTTAATTAATTTGTAAATAATTGATTATTTTTCAAATAAATCCAAGAAGAAGACAAAATGAAACCCAAATTCGATGAAATTATTTTAAAAGTAACACTTTACTACAGTTAATTAAACTCACTACCACTCCACAACTTTTCCCTTAAATCTCTTACCCTTTCTTTATCCAGGTTATACAAATTCAGGTGAATGAATTTATCTAATTCCACGTCAGAAAGTATTGAACCTAAAAATTCCTGAATTGAATAAAGATTTCTGTCTGTTTCCATAAAATTAATCAAATTAATTCTATCGTCCATTAAAACTTCTTCTATTTTTTTACTTAGATTTAAATTATTATCAAAAATGTTTTTAAAATTAAAATTGAAATCCAAAATTTTAGCGATTTTCAATTCGTCGCATAAATTAATTTTAGGAAAAAGACAATTTTTTGAATCTTCAGTTATTTTAGAAGCTAAGGAAATACAAATATTGGCTAATTCAGCATTGAGGACAGAATGATGGACTTTATTATAAATAAGAATTGAGACATACATTGTGAAGTTAGATAATTTCATAGATTCACAAGTCTGTTGTATTATTAAATGGGATTTGAACATAAGGGGATTTATTTTGAAATTGAGAAGTATTTTGAAATGCAGTTAAAAAGGACAGCAAAGCCATGAAATTGAGATGTCAAGGAATACTGCAATGCATAGATTCAGAAGTCTGTTATATTATAAAAGAACTTGTTCAATCATTTGAGTATATCCATATTAATAAAGTAAGACAAATATTTACGTATACATATCATGTGTCACAAAGATAAATTAAAACAAATCATTTGGAGTTTCTCTCCTTGAATGTAATAATCATTTTCTTTATATTTACACCTTGATTGAGGTATTGTCAATTATTATACATGAATCATCAGGATGACAGGTTTGCAAATATCTTAAAACCTGAAATTAATTTATTAATAATCTTTGTCACATGACCTGAATCGATAGATTTCTACTCTGTTTTAAATTTACCTATCATAAAAGTGTTAATTACTGATCAAAAGTCGAATATCGTTGATTTGTGATCTGAGATATTTCCTAACTGTCATCGATCTTATTAAAGTATTTATTCATCTACATCAAGGTTCAATGCAGTTCATTACAAATTGTCCAAATTATATTCACAATGCCACCTTTTCTAAAGAAATATGGAATTAGAAAGATCTGTCACAGCAATTCCAATGGTTAAATACCAAGTTGGAAGGATGAATTACAAAATGAACGTACCCCTTTGAATATTCTGATTAATTTATTTCATTGCTGTATAATTTTCTTTAACCGTTTTTATAGACAAGTCATTGTAAATTTCCTTATAATTTTTTAATTGCTCTATAATTTTCTTTAACCGTTTTTATAGACAAGTCATTGTAAATTTCCTTATAATTTATTTAATTGCTGTATAATTTTCTTTAACCGTTTTTATAGACAAGCATTGTAAATTTCCTTATAATTACAGCATTTTCGATTCATGTTGAAAGGCAGCGACATCTAATGAGATATTTGATGAAGAAAAAGATTTCTGCTCATTCCAAGACATTAGAAAGAACAAGCCAAGTGCCTGCTTTATCCGTTATATTTGACCAAACCACTCAGTTTTCACCCATGCACTTGTCAGAAGTCATTATGGACGGATTCAAATGCTACCAGGACAAAACGAAAATAACTGGATTAGATCACAGCTTTAATGCCATAACTGGAATGAATGGGTCGGGAAAGTCAAACATTCTGGATGCTATAGTCTTTGTACTAGACTTAGAGACAAACAAGAATCTCAGAGTAGCAAGCATGAAAGAGCTCATTAACATTCACAGAACAGAATGCACAGTCACTTTGGTGTTCATGGACCAGCAGCAGCCACAGGAAATAACAAGATCCTTGGACAGAGACGGGAAGAGCAAGTACAAGATGAACAAGCACAACTGCATGAAGAGTAGCGTTGAGACTTTCTGTAAGAGTAACAACATCAGTAACGACTTTATTATAATGCAAGGGCACATTACAAAGATCATAAATATGAACTCGACAGAGTTGAGGAACATGATCGAGGAAAGCTGTGGAATTCGGAATTATTCCTTGGAGGCTGAAAGGTCACTCAAACTGATCCAAAAAAAGGAAGGGAAAATTAAAGAGGCACAGGATTATTTGAAAGCAACCATTTCACCATTCTTTAGTAAAATAAAAAAAGAGAAAGAAATTTATGAAAATACCGTTGAACTGAATAAGAATAAGAAAGAGTATTGTAAAATGAAAGAAATACTCCAACAAATTCTGGAAGTTAGCAATTTTAACAGAGAAGTATTTGAAATACACGGAATATTAAATGAAAATAAGGAAAAACAGGAACAGTTAGATGAATTCAATAAGAAAATCAAGAAGGGTGGAAGGAGCAGGATTGAAATGAAGAGTAAACTAAGTGAAGAAAGAGTAATGGTTGAAAGCCTAAAGAATGAAATGGATGCACTTCACGAGGAGCAAATAGTAAATGAGGAAGATTTTAACGAGGAGGAAATAAGGGAGCTACAGGAGAGGCAGGAAATGTTGAATAGGGAAATAATAAATGAAGAAACAGGCAGTAAAATACAGGAATTAGAAACAACAAAGAAAGAACTAAGTATACTTGAGTCGGAAAAGACAGATCTGAACAGTACACAAGTAAATTCTTTAATTCCAGAAACTGTCAACCCATCAATATTTATTGATGAGTTGAAATATGACATTTCTCAATTTAATGAACTGTTCAAAAAATGCGGATATTTAAGGTCAAAGCTAAACTATCCAAATGGAAATCATTACGGGACAGTCGACGAGAACTTCGAGTTGGTGGATGTAAAATATTCAGAAGCAATATTCACGATCTTAGGAGCCAGAAGCAAATATGTGATTTGTGACAATGACCAAATAGCTTCAGAATTAATAAAGAAAAGTGATCGGAATATTTCATGCATTCCTTTAAATAAAATAACTTATTCTGATGAGAAGCAGTGTGATAGCAGTGCATTAAACTTCATCAGGTTCGACAAGAAGCTAGAAAAAGCATTTTTGTATTTATTTAACGGATTCAGGATTTTTGAAAATAAAAATGAAGCCAGGGATTATTGCTATAAAAACAAAAAAATTTGTGTGACGTTGGATGGGGTTGTTTATGATTACAAAGGAACTTTGACTGGAGGAAAAACAAATTTTAGTGAGGTAATTAGAATGAAAGATATTCTTCAAGGTGAAGATAAAATGAAACAGATCACAATGAAATACCGGTGTATTTTGGGGAATCAAAATAACTGTCATTATGATATGAAGAATGATCTAGAAGATTTATTTAGAAAAGCAAATAAAGAACTTATCACTAAGACTAAAATGAGGGAAGTCATTTTGAAAATAGAAAGTCTAAGGAACAAAACCAAATTATTAGAAGGTTTATTAAACAATAAAGTGAATATAAAAGGTGAATTAAAGAAAACGGAAATGAGATTGGCAGAATTAAAAAATAAACAAGAAGACAATTTAATGAAAAAAGAAAGAAACAGCAGAATTATAAAGCAGAATAAAGAAAAACGGGAGAGGAAGGAAGAAGTTACAAGGGAAATTAACGATAAAATGGAATTAATAAAGGAGTATGAAATGGAGACACAGGAAGATCTAGAAGGATTGGGGTGTAAGGTAAATGAACTGATCAAGATAGTAACAAGCAACAGAGCAAGAGTGAATAAAAGAATAGAAAAGATAAGGAAGATCGACACAACCATTCCACAATTGATTGAAAGTATAGACAACGAGGATATAAGACAAGATATTCTGGCTGGAACTAAAAACCTTGTGGACTGTGACACACTTTCTCAGCACCAAGAGACAGCAGAGCTCATCAAAGGGATTTCTTCCTACTCTGCAATTTCACAGCTGGAAGATGATCTTGCTAGTCGCATTAAAGATAAAATACAAGAATTAGAAGACAAGCTGAATGTTAAAACAAGCATAAGCACGATGGATCCAAAGCAATTAGCAAATATGGTTGAGTTGATACAAAACAACAGCAATGAAATGAATCTTCTTGAAGAGAAAATAAACAAGCTTGTTACAGATAAGGAAGAAATACTTCGAAGTATCGAGAAATACAATTTAATGAGCCAAGAGGAATTCCAAAGGGGATTTGAACACATAAACAAGAATCTCAGTGTTTTTCTTTCTTATTTTTTGCCCAATGCAGAAATTTACATTACACAGGAATTTGAAATAATAGTTAGCTTCCAGCAGAAAGATGACAGCAGCAGGAAGGTCAACAGCCTCAGTGAGCTAAGTGGTGGACAAAGATCCCTGATTGCGCTTTCTTTGATTTTCAGCATGCTTACCTTCAAGCCAGCACCATTCTATATCTTCGATGAAATAGATGCTGCCCTCGACCTCAATTACACGCAAAGCATTGGCGAGATCATCAAAAATGAATTCAAAGGAGCACAATTTATAATAATAAGTCTTAAAAATAACATGTTTGACAATGCCAACAGAATCTACAGAGTGTTCATACAGAATCAGAAGTCAAAGGTCTGCCAAGTCAAATAAGGATACAGCTTTTTAAATTAAATTTTCCCTTTTTCAAGGACGTAGCCTGAATAAATTTAGAACGTGATCGTGTTTGACACACCGTGCATTTAAACAAATTAGACAATGAAAACTCAATAAGCAATTCTGTCAATTAAACTACCATTACTATTCCGATGATTCAATAAATAATATATTTGATTCATACGCTTATAAATAATGAGACAACTATAATTTGATTACTTTACTCTAATATACTATTCTTTTTTTTAAGCAATGCAATAGCAATAATAATAATAATAATAATAATAATAATAATAATAATAATAATAATAATAATAATAATAATAATAATAATAATAATAATAATAATAATAATAATAATAATAATAATAATAATGATTTTAGTTAGTTTTTTTAGTTAGTTTTAGTCGTGAGATAGATGATTGTAACCCTTCCATGGATAAGTAACATGCTCATACGTGTAAAACAATAACAACATCCGAACACAAATAAACACAAGGTGGTGATCCAGATCGATATCCATAAAAAGACTTTACTCGAAAGAGTGTGCTTAGGATATATTCCTTAGCAGGAGATCAAAACTTCTTCCATTTGTTGATGACTAAATGACTCTTTAAAATATCCTTGATAACTCTTTGATTCTCTATTAACTTAAACCATCATATCTTGTAATCCCCCTCTAAATAGAAACCTAGACTTACATTCTCCCTTGCTGTATTTTTATGCTTGTTAATTTTATATTTATATTTATTTGCATAAAAACTTATTAAACGGCTTTTATTTTTCATTTTATTATTTTTTTCTTTCCCCTCAACCATGGTTGAATCTTTATTCGCCAGTAAAATAAATTTACTTACCCCAACTGGAATAAATGTTGTCAAGGTTGACATTATAAAGAATGATTCTTTAATAGAAGTACGACTGATTGATACAAATAATTATTTTTCTCTTTTTGTTTGTTCCATCTCCAGCAGTGATTTTTATATTTTAAAAAGGGACCAAGACATTTTGGTTGATTTTGAACGATTCATTCCAATTTTGATTAAATTGTTCCAAGGCTCAGACAAGTATCAAATAACATTCAATGAACCAATACTTAGATTTATTGAAAATAATGAATTTAGAAATATTGTCAAGTTGGAGCT